>JACDJE010000594.1:192454-294138 GCA_016647715.1 Pavo muticus | reverse complement strand
TGGGGGGTGGTGCGGCTTCTTTGGACTCCCAACGAAGAGGCAAGTGCTCCGTTAACTCTCTCTCTCCACTTTGTTTGATTTATCCATCTCAATTAGATTGTATTATATTATATTATAGTTAGTAAAATAAGTTTACCTCCCTAGAGGTCTGTTTGTTTTCTTTCCTTTCCTTTTCCCTTCCCCTTCCTCTTTGCGGGGGAGGCTGGGAAGGGGGCCCTTGGGCCCACTGTCCCTGTCACGGGCATAGACTGGTCCAGGTAACCCCGTGACAGGTGCTGAGTAGCACTCTGAAAAAAAATATATATTTTCTAAGAAGTTTTCAGTTCTGGCAATCTACTGTTGTCTGGTATGTGTCTTAACCATACATCTTACATAGAAATAGACAACAAAAGTAAGTTAAAATAGCTGTAATCACCTTGTGATCCCTGCCTGCCCTGCATAATGAAAATGAGAAAAGGGGGGGAGGGGCGAGTACAGTCCCCTCCTTCCCCCTCCAAAAAAAACCAAAACCACATTGTTTTCTATTGCCAGTGCAAGTTGCCATTTGAGGACTTACATCTGCGCTTTTTGTCTCAACTCTGCAAACAGAGCTATAGGCTCAAATGACACAAAAGCCTTTAATATAGCACTATATAAAAGCCTGCTTATTTACTACACTAAGAAATCTCTTTGAGTCTTCTCACTTTTCCTCACAATGCTAAGAGATCATTCAGTACTGTATAATTTATGCCATCAATACCACAACAGCATTCCTCAAAATACATTCATTGTATGTTAGATACTTGTTTCATTTATCCTCTTTAAATATTGTTTTCTAGTATTACAAGGTCACATAATTTTGCTGATGCTTCTTGATGTCTGTATCTGACCAAGATTTTGTTTCTCTCATTCCTGGGAAACACAATCTAAATGAAAGAAAGTACAGGTATTTTTTGATACGTTGGAAAAAATGAAGGATAGAATGCCACTAAAAGAGCATTTTTAAGTTTAAGAAATGAGCCTAATGCTTCCAGTATCTAATACTAACCATAGTAAGTGATTTCAGTTTTAACTAAATTATTTAGTAATATAGCTTGAACAGAATAATGAGATCACATTCTAACTCGATTGTATGTAAGAGAATGTCTGCTTAAATACAATTATAGCACATGCACAGTTTTAAACATATTGTATTACCCTGTATATTTTTTTCTTATTATTGCATATTGCTCAGTTACCACCTAAAATACATAGAAGTCGACCACATATCCATTCAACTTATTTGCATTATTATATCAGTCTTAACCTAGCATAGACAATTTTCTTCACTTTTGTCTCATACTAAAAGCTGACATCTTTACAAGTGCAGATTAGGATAAATTTAATTGTAATTCTTTACAAGAATCTCGTGCGCTTTTGTTTATTAAACACTACGAAAACTCTCATTAAAATTAAGTTGATAAAGTTAAATAATCAAAAGAAAGAATATATAGGATTAATCTTATTGTCATACATATGAATTGAAACATACACTTTTGTAAATGTTTTCCTAGCACATGGAACACATGGTGCTTACGGAACAGACAGTTATTTTTTTTCCACTAACAGCATTTTTCTGCAGTACTCCAAACCTTCTCCGAGTACAAAAAAATTGTTCACTAACTTCCATCTATTGATATGTAACATATCAACATAATAGCGTTATGATGACAAATTTTAACACGGTGATTTGATGCATGTTACCCTTCTATATATTGCTACTTTAATGCACTGACAGCATAGAAATGTTCAGTATAGTTTGGTCTGGGCTTTCTCCGCTGTTTCCCACTTTCCTCTCTTTCTTGGCACTGCACATTGCCATTCATCCCTGGTACTGAGTGAAAACTGTACTTGAAAAAAATGTATGTTTCCCTCCTCTTAACAGAGGACCTCAGTAGAACAGAAATGTCGCATAAATGTAACAGACCATATACCCAAACAGCTGGTGGAGGCAGGTGATTGTGTTGAGGGGAAAAACTGACTTTCATGGCATCTTTAGAAAGGGGAATCCCTCAAATACAACTTAAGTAGCATCTGCTGTATTAAGAAATAAAACATAAGGAAGGACACATGAAGAATGCTCTTATTCTCCTATAATATTTGATCATATTACAAAATGTTTTGCTTTGATATCAGTGGTACAGGAAATTTCAAATAGTATCATGAACAACAACTGGAAGCTTCCTCCTAAACAAACCAATTCCTGCAGTATCGCTATAATAAAGAAAGATATTGCTATTAGTTACGTCCTATTATCATATAGGAAACACAGGTTGAGAACCAAGATGCAGGAATAATAAGGTAAAAAAGAGCCAGTAAATTTACAAGTCAAATTTCACATAACCTAAGCCTGATTTTTAGATAACAATATATTACACTTAATAAATTCAAGCACTGCTCTAAATTGCTAATGATGCAGTTACAAGTGCCTAGTTGTTCTGTAAATCAGACCACAGGGAATAAAGTCAGTCACCCAGAAAATAAAGAATACACAATTACTGTCCACCTGTGAAAATGTTTTTTAAGTGACTTACTCAGAATTACACGGGGATGTTGAAGCAGAGATCTGGATCCAGATCACTGCCCTGGACACTTCTCTGTTGCCTTCACCATGACTCCATCCTTCTTCCTTCAAGTCTCTGCCTCATTTACTTAACGCATTTCATTCTGAGTGACAACTGAAGGAGTCCTGCAGACATTCCTCTCCCTTACCTTACCGTTTTAACACAGTAAAGGCTAATCTGTGCACCCACAAAAGGAGCCCAGAGAGACAATAGCAGAACAAGGGAGGAGAACAAATAACCCTGCTTGGTGGCTGAAATGTACATCACAGGAGAGCCATCAGCCCACCAAGGGCCCCATCTCCCCAAAGACATAGAAGCACAGGGCATATGACAGACAGGAATCCAAATTAAAGACACAGAGGAAGGAACGCCCTGTCTCAGTCCCTCCCAAGAGAGTCATTGGCCGTTGCCCAGACAGGAAACCAATAAAGATTAAGACAACAGATTGCACTTCAGACTCAGGAGAGTTGTTGCCCAAGAGGTAGGAAATCTTATGGAACACAGGGGAAGATTTTTTTATTTTTTTTTTAGATTACACATGATGTATTATGGGATATTGAGGGGATGAAGCAAAAATAGAAAAAGAAAAGAGTTCAGGTGATTTGGGGAGGAAGCAGCTTGGGAAATAGAATTGTCCATTGATGTGGACTCATAGAGAGTTGGCCATAGCTTCACTGGTCATGCCCTGCACCTGATCACTGTGCTATGTCCTGTTTTCTTACTGAACTCCACATTCAATTAAGGGTAAGGGACGTTTTTTTCTTGATGCATGTGTGTGTGTATAGAAATTGGAGTGCAGCAAGTAGAGTGATTGTGGGTATGGAAGCAGGTATGCCACCACTAGCAAAGATCAAGCCTAGACATGGAATAGATAGAGTGGCCTGGGTGCAAGGGAGCAAATGGATTTCTGAGGGCCAGCACTGGGTGAGAAGGCACCTACATTTCTCTAACGGTAAGTGCACATGCAGGATATCCTGTCTATGGGACCAGTGAATTCCGGGATATGTCTGTGTGTATGCAGGTGTGTGTACAAGCGTGAGATGATCTGTACCACCAGCTAAAGAAGGGCTGTGGGCTCAGGGGTTCCTATGTCAAGGTGACAGCAAACTGGGAGGCTGGGATCCAGGGGCAGCTACTAGCCACACTGTATGAATCTGGCTGCTGCAGTGATTGACGTACATAGGTACATATATTTTTACAAACAAAAATTCTGTCTTGCTTTCAGCCAGAGAGAGGGGAAGAATGAGGCCATTGCTATCTGTGTTTGCATGAGTGCTCCATGTGTCTGTCTGTTACTTGTACAGCTAGCCATGTATGTATGTGTATACGAGTAGTTTACATGCGCACTGTGTATTTACTGGGAATGCATAATGGGAATACATTTTCAGCCTTGCTACAGATTGGAGCTGGGGGCATGGAGCTATAGCAACCTCACCTCTCTCATACTGTCGCATCCAGCATGATATAGATGAGAAGCTGGACATGAGCCAGCAGTGCGCGCTTGCAGCCTGGAAGGCCAACTGTGTTCTAGGCTGCATTAAAAAAAAGGTGGCCAGCAGGGAGAGGGAGGTGATTGTCCCCCTCTACTCAGCTCTTGTGAAGCCCCATCGGGAGTACTGCATCCAGGCCTGGGGCCCCCAGTATAGGAAGGACATGCAGCTCTTGGAGCGGGTCTAGAGGAGGTCCACTAAGATGATCAGAGGGCTGGAGTACCTCTCCTATAAAGAAAGGTTGAGGGAACTGGGCTTGTTCAGCTTGGAGAAGAGAAGGCTCCAGGGAGATCTCACTGCAGCCTTCCAGTACTTGAAGGGAGCACATAAACAGGAAGGGGAACGGCTGTTTACAAGGGTGGATAGAGACAGGACAAGGGGAAATGGTTTTAAACTGAGACAGAAGAGGTTTAGGTTAGATATAAGGAGGAATTTTTTCACACAGAGCGTGGTGACATGGAACAGGTTGCCCAAGGAGGTTGTGGATGCCCCACTCCTGAAGGCATTCAAGGCCAGGCTGGATGTTGCTCTGGGCAGCCTGGTCTAGTGATTGGCGACCCTGCACATAACAGGGGGTTTGAAACTAGATGATCGTTGTGGTCCTTTTCAACCCAGGCCATTCTATGATTCTGCACTTTCCTCTAACAACTGAGATTTTTGTTCTGAATAGCATGTTGTGTAAACTTAATGGATCAAGGAATCCTCTCTGTATAAATGTTGTGCCTTGAGTAAAACAGAAGGTGTGCACATAAAGGTGGTCATATTAATGTGTCAGTATGATGTCAATCACACTTCTTCCTGACCTTTAACTTTTTAGTTTTGTAACCCTTTACTATCCTTTTGTTAATACTCTGTAATCTTTGTGTGTTTTGTGTTTTTTTTAACCAATATTTAAAAAGTAAATTGAACTCAAAAACATAGTGAAATTCCATCAGAACACCTTGAATGTGTAAAATCAAACATCCCAACAGAAAGACTAGAATATTTAACACTGACAAAATTGAAGGAGTGCTGGGAGGACAACAAGACTCTGCCAGTACATGAGGGATCTATGAGTGTGTGCATGCTCATGAAGCTGTGCATGGGCCTGGGCCAGCATGACCTGCTGCCTTATCCCAGTGGAAGAGGACAAAGGGGGGATTGGGGTCTGCCTGTCTGTGTTCATGTTTTACGTGAGCCTGGTCCACTCACACAAATTTTCATACATGCCAGAAATTTACATGTGTTTTCTAGATATTTGCAGTTTGTGTCTGACTGGTATGTTCTCTTTTGTTCTTGAACAGCAAATAAAAATCTGGTAATCAAAATGACCCAATGGCTACATGTATTTGAAAATACTTTCCTTTTAAAATGACTAATAAATATAAATTGCATCAGACTGCACATACTGAATCTGCTTAGAAAGGTTAAATATTTTCAAGTTAACCTTTCTGAGCCTCCATAAATCCTGCATCAGCAAAATATGAAGTATTCAAGTATTAACAAGGTTTAAAGGGGGGAATAAAGAATTGGAAAGGGAAGCAGACTTTCTCTGCTCATGTAAAATAACAACAACAACAAAAAATGCTTGTCTTTTTTTCTTAAATTTCCCTTAACTATGAATTGCTTTTTTCTTTCCACCTTGATTTCTGCATTCTGACTGCAGTATAACTATTGTTAGATTCTGTGTTTCGTTCTACATACATGGACAAATGCATTTACTTTGTGGAGAAAAAAATACTACAACTAGAATTGTGCTAAGAGAACTGCAATACGTTGACTATCTTTGCTGGTACTTAAAAGGATTAGTACAAGCTTAGTATACAGCTAATGGTGACTCAAATTTATAATTCTTTGTTACTGTCAAACTGATCTACTCGTAACAAAACTTAGTACACGTTTGAATTTATTTTACTTTTAAAAGGAGAAGGGTAGGTTTAGTCTAGATATTAAGAAAAATTTCTTAACTTTGAGGGTGAACCTGGAACAGGTTGCCCAGAGAGCCTGTGGATGTCGCCACCCTGGAAGCATTCAAGGCCAGGCTGGATGGGGCTTTGAGCAACCTGGTCTAGTGGGCAGTGTTCCTGCCTATAGCATGGAACTAGATGATCTTAAAGGTCCCTTCCCACCCAAACCATTCTATGATTCTAGGATTCCATGAATAAGGGAACCTTCTGGCAACCCTGCCCATGGCAGGGGGTTTGGAACTAGATATCTTAATAGTTATTGACTTTTTTAACCACTGTTAAAACATGCAAGTTAATAAGATATGAATCTCAGATTTCTGCCCATATCTTCTTCTCTATCAGATAACTAGAATTTCTAACTTGTCCCATATAAGTCCCATTACTGCTAAAGTACCATACAGTGGCACTCTGCATGCAGAAAGGGCTGTGTTAAAGCAGAATTGGTCCAAAATATTAAATACATACTAAATTAATCTCTCATATTTTACAAAATCTGAAACAGCTCATATGATCCCAGAATTTCCCAAGGTTTTTTGATAATTTGGAGCAACCAAACCAGTGAGATAAGTAAGTGAGAACGTGGGCAAAATCATTAAATTTGTAGAATTTTCTGTCCCAGAAAATTTCTACTGTATTGCATGACATTTTAGATGCTTTAACCTTTGTAATATCGAGGGCCTTCCTCTTTCAGCTCTGTAGCATGCTGTTCACTTGTGCCCTTGCAACCTTTCATTACACATCCTGCAGCTGCTGTGGCACTGTCTTTACCCAGTATGTCAAGTGCAGCCATCCACATGACCTTGCACAGGCAGACTCTGAAGTATAGTCATGTCTTTTATATCAGGTTTCTTGTTGAAAGTGATTGTCATTAATGTTTAAAACACCCTTTTCTTCCTCCTCACTCCTGCCTTGTAGCTATTATTTTTAACTCCATACTATGATTTCATCAACCACAGTTCTGAATTTTCATCATACTTGACCAGGGCTATATATTCTAGTAATTAGGAAGCAGTCAACAGCTCCAAGCAAGTACAGAATTCAACACTTACCTTCTACTGTTCTGAGGACCTATTTCTGATACAAGTACTTACATGAAGTAAACACTTTTTTTAAAAACAATTTATTCCAGGAGCTATAAATCCAAAGACAACAATCCACCACTAAGTACAAAAGAATCCTTCTCAAGCCCTTAGTAAGGCACACAAATACTTGGTTGTGATCCAAGTGTTTTTATCACCATTAATTGATATCATGGATATGCACTGGACCTAGTAACAGCTCTTAACACCCAAATCAGTTAGATTTTTTTTTCCTCCAGTGTTTGATCTTGTATGTGATAGTAGCTTATCTCACCATTTCAAAACACTGGTAGAAGCAGTAATCCTAGCAAGTAATTTCCTTTGTTTATAGCAAATTTCAAGTTTCTGTAAAACATCTTGGTTTATAGTACTCTCTGTTCCTTTAAATTTAGGCCTGCTATTTGTCTTTTGTAATGGTTTTGATCTCTACATTGAAAAATTTATAAGCGTGGCTGACAGTATTTATCATCATTCTCTATTCATGCTATCACACTATAAAACTTAAGTTATCTTATTCCATATTTTATATCTTTTCTGAATATACGTAATCCTGAAAGCATGCTACTCCTTTTCTTTCCTCCTAGCATAGCACTATGACATGCGTGATTCAGAATTTTTTCCTTTTTTTTTTTTTTTTTTAAGTGACCATATCAGAACATCATTCAAATTTCATCTAATCTTTTTTACCTGATAAATTCAAAATATTGTCAGATATTAATTCTGGAGCATTTTTAATGCTCTACACCATGGTGCTGAGGTGTTTTGTTTTTGTTTTTTTCGTTCTTCTCCCACATTAGGCAACAGTTTCAGATCATGTGTTTCTGATATAATCAACTGCTACATTTTCAGATTTAAAAAAGAAATTTAAATAGATTCATTATTTCCCTTTGTTCTATTTTTTCGTACGTTTGGATACAAATTTCTACCTTATATGAAAAACAAATTGGTAAAGGTATTATCTTCAACTAGAACAACTGACATAAGTGATGAAAAGTAATGTTAATCAGCTAGGTCATCTAAAAAGATGGCATTGGAGTACAGGTAGAAAAGGGCAGTATCATATACGGGAAAGAGAAAAAGCAGGTAATCTGACATCTTCTTAAATAAACCAGGATGATACAAGAAGTACTGTAACTGTAGATTTAAATTTCTTAATTATAATGGGAATAATGGAGTCTTGCTTCAAGAACAATCTAACTAGCAGTGCAGACAACAACATAACAAAAGCTATGGTAATACGTGATGTTACAAAGACCCAACATGGAAGACCACCACATACAGTGATTCACCTATCTACAGTTTTGTATATACAACTGACTGTAAAATTCCTTCTTGCATTGTTTCAGTCTTCAACTATTAATTCAGCTCCATGAATAAAGATCTCTGCTAACCACTGAAAAAGAGACCACAAATCACAAATGCAGAGTTGAGGATAACAAAATAGAATTAAACGTCTGTTCATAACACTGTAATCTGAAACACCTCCAAATCTGTCCCAGTAGAACAGCACAGGCAAAATAACAAGATTGAGACATGCATTTAGAAACTCTGGAGCATAAAAGTGTAACAGACAGAAAAGTCTATCTGAGAATTTAGCTCACAATTTAACAACAGAATCGTTCCTACTTCTAATACCTGTTACTCAGTAACACTGAAAAAATAATTATCATTCTCCAATACTATTAACTCTGCTCCACTGTCTAAACTGAATGATGCTTCTAATTTATTTGTAATCAAGATATTAAAATATACATCTCTCTCTTTTTCAGGTTTGAATAAATATTATATTTGTACACTGCATAATTCTCATTTGCTTTTCTTCTTCTATATGCAATTATTATTTATCCTTTTGGGTGGAATGCTTTGATCATTACTTAGAATTACATTGTCAAAGAATGTAGAATGTAGGAATAATATACCTTTTAGCTTTTTGGGAGGAGCTGTATTTACAGAATAGTCTTAATAGTCCATAAGACGAAAACTTAGTGACGGATTTTTTCTTTTTGATTTTTTTTTTTAATGCAATCTCTATAGTGATAGGAACATTAAAGGAAAAAAAAGAAAGCATGCCTTCACACACTGTATGCATGTCACATGCATTTTAATAGAAATTCAAATTGCTGCAAAGGTAAATAACACAGTAATAGAGTACACAATGGATGTTAATTGGACAGAACATTTCAAGGACAAGTTAGCATTGAAATGGAGAAACAAGCAATGTCTACTGTCAGTCTAAAATACCTGAATGCCTTCTAAATATTCTCCAACTGGACATGTTCATAATATTCTAAGTTAAGTAAAAAAGTCAAATATTAATATTCATAGTACGCTTGCTGGAAGCATTTATCATTTCATGTCAGGCATTTACTTGCGTAGAGTGCAGTCTCATCAAAAACACTGTCTGCTAATGCAGCATATGTCTTTCTCTTCAGAAGAGACAAATTTGAATGTGTAAAGTTCTCTTTACACTTAACAGCTTCTATTGTTTTAGGTGAGAAAACAACATTTAATATCACATCCTGCCAAAAAGGCTGACAGTAATAATGCTGGCAATGCAAAAGGCACTTTTCAGATAAAGCCTATGCAGAAACGTATCAAATTATAACTCACATGTAGAGCTCTTGAACTATCTCGATATTTCCAAACTGTTTCTTTTTAAACTACAAATACTACAAATACTGATACAGAAAAAAAGCAACAAAAACTTTAGAAATGACAGTTGTGTTGAGTTGTTAGAGATTGTTCTCATTTAACATTCTGAGGAAGAATTAACAACTACTTTAAATCGTTTCACTGTTTACTTCAATTATGAAGAAAGTTTCTTTAAACTTGTCCTCTTAATAAAACTCTCTGTTTCTGACCAGAAATATTTTCAGGATGAAGATTTACAGAATGTATTTATATGAATTCAATGCAAAATACATAATTTAAAAATTTCCCATTTTTTTCAGATTGAATTAATTTTCCCAGAGTATTTGACTATAGTAATAGCAATACTATCTTATATGCTGTAAAAGCCCATTCATTGGCCATAAGTTGCTACAGGTTTTGTTAGCTACCCATGAATTTATCTGCAAGCAAATGCAATAGACTTATTTTCATACAACCTGAATGAACTGCAGATTTAAGCTGTAAAAATTACTACACATTCACACAAAACCATTAATAGAGATTAATCCTTGAAAATCTGTGAATACTTGCTGAGAATGTAGTCCTATATAAAGAAATAGCTCATAAATTCTTAAATGTAGCCTGCCTTAGGAAACAAAAGACATGCGCCACTGTGTAAATGCACAGAAATATAACAAAATCCTTGAAACTTGTGACTTCATATTGCTCCAATCTAGTGAAGTATCCCAATATCATTGCTTTCTTTTTCACCCTAACTGTACATTTTTAATTTCAGAAAGGTTAATGCTGTTGTAAACAAAATATTAATTGTAATTATGGATTATGCAGTCTTTTATCCACGTGGTTAGAATAATATTTATACACTGCTTTGGTTAAATGCAATTTGTACTCCTACTTGGTGAAGATTATTTTTGTCTGAACAGGAAAAATGCTCCTTTAGATGAGCCTTTTTTTTCTCCTTCTTTTCTGTCACAGAAACAGCAGTTACAATTACAAGAAAAGTAAGGCAGTATTTGCTCCAAAGTTGCTATTAATTTCCTTGCTTATGGCAAGGCCTTGCTCAGACCTTCCTTCCACTCAGATTTCTCTAAATTTTGTCTGCTTCTTAGTAAAACCTTCCAAATGGGCCTCTTACCTTCCTTGTCTCTTTCCTGTAGTAAAAATGCAGACGTACAGCACAGTTCTGACTAGTACTGGGTCATAATAAGCTTAGCACTGAAGTTAAAGGTGTCAGGACACCTATGTGAACTTTTCTCAATTTTTCTGTATTGTTTTTTTTCCCCACTTGGTTTAGCTCTAATAACAGTATCTCTAATAGACCAGATGTCTACAGCTAATTTGCTCTACTTCTGTTAATCTATGTGTGGCATAACATAATTTTTATAAAGACAACAGTAACCCCAGCCAACAACCTTAAGGTACAGAAAAGCACAGGAAGCAAATTCACAGAAACAACTGAAATAACACCAGAAAACAGAAATAAAAGGCTTTTAACCATCTATACTGTATTCTTATACTTTCTTTGTCTATATGGTTGGGTTGTCCCCGGCAGACAGGTAAGCCCCCCACCCAGCTGCTCACTCACTCTCTCAACCAGGATGATGGAGAGAACTGGAAGGGCAGAAGAGAGAAAAAAACTAAACGGACTGAGATAAAGACAGTCCCATGAGTGAAAGGAAAATAAACAATTTTAAAAACAACAACAACAACAACAAAAACCGAAGAACTAACACCAGGATGTAGTTTTCTTATTTAGCAGAACCTCCATTGAATATTAAACATGCCACTCACAGTGATATCCTCCGGGTTACTCACATGGTGGGAAAAATATCAGAAGTTTAACTATTGCACTGATAAAAGTATGGCTTCAATTTTTTTACATTACATAATCCCTGAGACCAACAACCATTTATAGGAATTTGTTACTTGAGTGAAAAGAACCAGTATCTGGTTAACAGAATAAAAGTTTAGGGTACCAATGGCCAAATGCTTTACCTAATTCATTTTTCTAATCTTAATAACCTTTTCCTGAAATGAGTGAGAACAGAAAGTAATGCCAAGTTCATTTGTGACTTACTTTTGGTAATGCACTTATATGGTTGATAAATTATTATTCACAGTATTTCTGCTAAAATAAATTTGGAAATTAAGTCATCTGTGTCATTTCCAAATGAGCTGTATCTCAAGCCAAGAACTTGTACCTAGCTTTTCCTATCATACTTTCTTAGCTACAGCACGACAATGTACAGCTCACTCAATTATTTTGGTATCTACTTTCCCAGAGTCCCCAGTAATAAGTGTGGGATTCTTCCATAAAAGCCTCTGGTACTTTCAATATCGTTTCTTTTAATTGTAGGGCTATTTGAAAATTAGAATTAAATGTTCCATTTTATTACTGATAGTAAAGCATAATATTACCTTACCTGATAGATATTATTCATAAACACAGAGACAGAAGCACACATGCACAGGTGAAACTAGGAAACAGGATCCAGAATTGAATTACAGATCAAGTCCAGGTATTCTTATTCACCTTCTGTACTGGTAGAGATTTTGCCCATGTGAAGTCTGCCAAAAGGAAACTACATAAAATTTAAAAAGATGTGCTATTTTACATAAAGCAATAAAAAAGGATACATTACCTTGAATGCAGTCACCCTAGATATAGATTTAGAGCAGAAGAAAATCAAATGAAATTGTGCCATTGCTCAGGCTTAATAGGGGAATCGAAGAATTATCATCTGTAATATTACCCTTTTTACAATATGTAATTGATGAAGCATCCTATACTGGGTGCTAATATTGCATTATGATAGCAATACAGCTTTCAGCTAAGAAACCACACTGACTACCCAGAATGTGTGCAGTACAGTATTTTAAAACTGATCATAGTCTTTTTTTCTTTTTATATTTACTTGAAGGGCCAGAAGCGTGCTCCCTGTTTCTTGCATACATTTATGACTGTTGTTAGGAATAATGAGAATGTTTTACACCTTCATGGTTCTTTCTGCTTCAGTGTGCCTCAGTGAGGAAATTCTTTCTGAAGACATCCTTCTGGAGGATAGAAATGATACACATAGCAGCACATTCTTTCTGAGGAATTTTGTGGAAGCACAGCTAGTTTGCTTCTAGTTCCAACCCCTTTGCTAAAGGCAGGAACACTGCCCACTAGACCAGGTTGCTCAAAGCCCCATCCAGCCTGGCTTTGAGCTCCTCCAGGGAGGGGGGAATCCACAACCTCTCTGGGCAGCCTGTTTCAGTATCTCCCCACTGTCACAGTAAATAAGTTCTTCCTAATATCTAGTGTAAAACTACCCTTTTCCTGTTTAAAGCCATTTCATCACCTATATCTTGCAATAAAACAAGCTAATATTTTGAACTAAACTTTCTTCCAATTATTTTACCATTTTCTGTATTTGCTAGATATTTCACAAGTTTGATATTTCTATTATTTGTGCTAATGGCTTGTTTTGAATCATTTTCTTCTGGTTAGCAATAGATGTTGGTTCATAACTGTTATCCTACCATCTCCCGGTACTGAAAGAAACAGAACCTCAGATTATTGGAAAGGCTGACAGCCCAGTTCTAACAGGAGATTTTCTTTAGAAAGAAAAGATTTTTCTTATCTTTTCAAAGGGGATCTTTTTGAGAGCCCATCTAGATGTAATTTCATTAAAAGCATGCCACATCCACGATAAAATAATTAGAAGTAGCTCTGCATAATTAAAACTTCTCCATTGTTTTCCTATTAAAAAAAAAATAGAAGGAATGAAAGAAACCTGGAGAATCTGACTTGCTGTTGGGAAAGAAAGAAATGATATCTGTAGTCTCTCCTATGTAAAATTTTATTTTTAATAATTTTATTAATTACACAGATTATATGAGGACTTCATGCAACAGTACTTTACATGTTGCCTGAGCAGTGCGCAGTTCCTAAACAGATGACTAAGTAGCAACTAAATACGGGCAGTAAGACACACAAAACCATGCTACGATAGAATTTACTACTTCAGGAGATACAGAGTTAGTAGACAGATTAGATAACTTTGGCTCAGATAAAGTAAATAAAAAGTTTGGAGAGCAAAATATTATTATTAAGTCCCAGAGTTTTATTCTGTCTCTTGACTTGAGTGCTTAGTTGATTGACTTCTTTTAATGTAAACAAGTAAATAAGTAAAAAATTACTCAATCCTGGTTTGTATTTGGATGCACTGAAACTAAGAAAACTTCACAGCAGGGAACTAGAACTTCATTTTCTCAACACATGAATAAGACTGGAAAGAAAGTCTTTGATTTGATCCATGGAATCCATTTAACATCTGAAAAAATAAGATAAACTCAAACATCTTCTCTGCATTTTGCAAAAGCTCTGTTACTGCAGCTACAGTTTAATTTTCAGTACTATTTTGGCCATTTTGTCCTGATGTGTAGATTAATGCAACAGTATCCTGAGGTGCTGGATTTTTCACCTCAAAGCATCAGAACACTTGAATACGTTTTCCTTTATTTATGTTTTTCCATCTGAGAGCCTAATATTTAATTAAATATTATTTAATATTAAATTATTCAGTAGTTCCTGACTCTTCCTGGAAAAAAGTGTTTGTACTTAGCTGGAGAGCATTTATTAGACTGAATTTTGCACCTTTTTATCACATGCAAAAACAAGAAGATAACATGCAAAAGCATACCAGAAAGAATACTTTTGATCATGTTATGAACATTAGCTATACTGCCAGACAAACAATTGCTTAGGGTTATTTCTTCACTGCATAACTACTTACTTTACCCTTCTAAAAGTCCCTGAAGTATTTAGAAAAATGCCTGCAGTACAACAATCGTGTGCAGACACAGCTTGTCAGACACACATGAATTAAACCTGGCCAGAAGACTTCTATCTAAATTGAATTTCCACATAGTTTGCTAGTGCTTCAAAATAAAAATTATTCATGGTGCAGTACCACTGTCTGTCACCAGTCACTACTGTTACAGCAGCTTGAAAGGAAAGATCCCAGTGAGTTCAGTACTTTCCTGGAACATTTTTCTATTCATCACAGTTGTTGTCATAAGGAATGGAACCAAATTAGAAAACTCCAGTAATAAGAAACTGAAAGTTCTCTTCTATTCATTAATACCTAAATACGACTGTGGTCATATTCTTTCAATTCTATTTCTTGAGAGAGAGTGTTTGTTTGTTTATTTCAGGGCTTTTTTTTTTCCTCCTGTAAGTTCCCCTTAAGGAAATTCTGGGATCTAGTTGCTATCTGAAGATGTCGTGTCTCCCTCCCCACCCCACACCCCCCCTTTCATCTAGTTTGTTTAATAAAGAAAATATGCTGACTACAGTTTTTGTGACTTAGTCCTGTTGCACTGCATGATGTCCTCAATGAACATTAAATTCAATGTGCGCAGTTAAAGAAATGCAATCTTCCTTGTGTAACGAATGGCATATGCTGTATTTCCATAACAGCTGAATAAAGGACAGTTTGTTACTTAGAAAGGCAAACTTCTTTCAGGTGTTTAGCTTACCAAGAAATGTTCAAACACTTGGTACAGTTTGCTCTGCCTGTTCTTAATGCTCAGGTAGCATCAAACAAATATTTTCTGCACCAATCACACAGATGGAAATCCCAGTCTGAAAATGGCTGAGATTTTGGAGCTACAGAAAAACAATTGAACAAAAATTTTAAAAAATAAAAAGACTCAAGAACAGGAAAAATAAAATGAATAAAGCCATATGTGCTGAAAAAAAAATACTTCTTGTTCTTTAGCTAGAGACACTTCTATCCTAGGTTATTATTCTCATTACCACAAGTTAGATCCTCAAGTTTGACCTCTCACTCTCACCTCACTGGTATACTAAAATATTAGGGGTGTTAAAGTACTTACATCACATTTTGTATAAGCTATGAAAACATAAGGGAATTTTCTTGCAAGATCAGCACTCCTTTTTCCAATCTGTACAGCTGCATTCAGAAGAAAAGTATAGCAGCAATGCCAGAATCCTGACATCCTTCAGTTTTCATCAACTAATGGATAAAAGAAGGCTAAAAGGACAAGCAATGAATTCAGAATCAAGAACTAAAATGAACACAGCAATGCTAAACATGAGCGCTTAAAGAAAAATTATAATAGGAAATGCATGTCCTTCTCAGACCAAATATTAAAACTGAATTCCTTTAAATCTGAGTAAAGTCAATAAAACCTAACATCTAGGTCCTTTTACTGTAATATTGCTAAGCATAGGAGGAAATAGAAATTACATTATCTCAGCTCAGTTTTCCAGCAATCCTTCAGTTACTGTATATAAGCACAGAAAACAAACAGACAAATAGGAAGTGTAGAATAAAGGCATGTATAATTCACTTTTAAGTCTCAAGTTCCACATTTACACTGTCAAATGAAATATATCTAACTGCTGACACTCAAGAAACAACCGGAGTGTTACAAAGGCTTATATTATAATACATTTCCATCCCTATATATGTAGATAAAAGAGTTTCCTGCCTAGCCATCCGATTACTGACATTTCTGTGTGATTTGACTCTACAGGTTATTTCAAAAATAAAGCAGTCTTAAATCTCATAAACAGAGAAATATTCATGAAGCTAATGGATCTTTCGTAAAAAGATTTTATAATATATTACAAATAAAATTTTCAGATGGTGTCATAAGCATGTATAAGTAGTTTCTGTAACCACTAATTTTCATTTATAGCAAAAAAAAATTGTTCTATTCCACAGAATATCTGGATATGTATGAGGTACTTTCAATCAGTCAATCAATGAAAAAGAAAATAGAACAGGATAGAAAAACTGACAAGATATGGGTATAAGTTTTGATTCAAAGTCCATGGAGGAAGGAAGTTTTCTTCTCGGTTTCTTCACTTGGCTGTGTATCAAGTGATGCACTACTGCCTGTTAATTAAGAAAGAACAATATGGAACAAATACCTTGGCAATATGGATGTCTCTCTGAGATAAATAAAACCCAGTGTTTTACCTATGTATTCTTTTGACATGACAGCTTTTCTATTGATAGTCAAAAATTCCATTTATTACCCGTTACTTTCCTGTGTTTTCTTTCACTGATGAAAAATCCTATAAGCAGAGATGAATTACTATGGAAATAATCCATATATTTACTGCTTATTAGATAAAAAATAGCTCAGTACTGTAAATTTCTCTCTTTTTCCTGGAACTGTAAAAATATTATATTCTGGGGAAATCTTAATCCCACAGAGATGAACAATATGTTCCTTTCAATAGATAAATGAGGGAATCTATACCCAAATAAAATTAAAGGCACAACATAAGTAATCCAAATAATTTAATTTAAAGTAGCAATATCCACGTCTATAAGCTACTCTATCACGCAGGTTATCTTTGCATATACTATAATTTAGTACATGACATATTTGACAGATATTCAGATTTTAATAGGTTTTCTGGCCTTATGAACAGCATATCTGATGACAAAATTAACTACTGATCCATATATATAATGCATTAAAAAAATTTTTGTGACAGTCAATTGCAGCACACAGCAAAAAATACACATTGGAAGCACTTAGTACTTTAGAAATTAAATATTTCATTACTAAAGTACTTTAGAAATACTGAAGTACTATTAACTGTTGCAAAATATTTTAGAGTTTATGAAGTAAGTTCACTTAGTACTTACATCTGATATTAAAATAAATGAAGCCTTTTTTTTATTCATCTGGTTCCTTAAATTTGTTTAAATACAATTTCATTGCCACAATTATTTTGTGTAAATCATTATATATTACGGTATAAACCTAATTTGACCCTCCACAACAAAATCAAAAAACAACCTCTCTCTGATTTTTGTTTTATTATGATTTTTAAGATGTCAGTTTTGGCCACATAAGCTCTTGAGCTGATATGCTAGACCTCAGTATCTCCTCCCTCAGCCTCAACCTCAAATTTCAACCTGTCGTTGGGGAGAATATCTGCAACACCTGCAACACCTTTTACACCACGTCAAACAATCATACTTGTCTTCCTTTGGCACTTCTATCACAAGTTGGAATCAACTGATCAATCTTTTCTACCTGTATGACCTAGGATATTTGATCATGTAACAAACTATGAGCCTACAGTAACAGGAAGACCAGAAGCAGTTTGGGAAAATATAAAAATAAATACAATGCCTGAAAAATGAAAAAGTCAGAAAAAATGTGATTTATATTTGGCCTGACCCCTTCTTTGCCTTTGCTTTGGAGTTCAGCTCTGCTCGACATGTACCTCAGCTTGTAATAAATAAACCAAAATAAATACAAGTCCGAGAAATGAGTTAAACATTTTATTGGTCTAAAGGCATGGTAAAAGAATTGTACCATTAGACTAGAAAAAAATGTTAGGAATGAAAACAGAAAATATAAAACTGCAATATAATTACTGTAATGAACGATTAGTATAGGAGAACGTTTCTCTACAGATGTTTTTCTACTGTGTCCCCATCCTTTAGTCAGACATATTTTATTTTCTCTACCTTCTTCAAGGTTGTTTTTATAAGGGATCTGAGGACACCCAGAGGCCATTCTTCAGGACTCCGTTTCAGCACCTGCAGCCATCACCGTTGCCCCATCAATGCTGCAACAGGGCTGGGCTGGCTCCAGTTCCCCACAGCCCTAACGTGGGCTGTGCCAAGCCAGGTCAGGGTATTTGCCCAAATCCTGGCCTGGCATCATCCCCAGAGTGGTGTTTGATTCCCCAGGCTGGGACTGTCCTGACCAACCCCACAGCGTGTGGAGTAGGATGTGTCCTGAACCCCTGCCCAGGTGCCCTGCTGAGGTGACCCTGTAGCCTCTGAGCCCTGGCCCCAGGCAGTCTGGATATGTGAGACATGCTTACAAGAAGCAGCAGTTGTTAACACCTTTCATCACACTGGTTTCATTGGAAGTGTGCTATCTAACTCACGGATACACTAACAACTTCTCAGCACTATTTTTCAGGCTCTACAATATGGACTTTGGTTTTAGTTGTTTTTTGTTTTTAATCTTTAAGTTTAACAGTAGAAATGACTATGCAAACTATTCTCTTAACAGTTGTCACGTGAAAAGGGCAGAGAAGTTGGACAGACAAAAAGCTCCCCTTGCATTTCAGTTTGTCCTCAGATACTGGATGGGCTGGGGATGGCGAAGATTAGATTGTGAGGGATGCCCATTTAGGTACTTCAAGTCTGGTCACCTTCAATATATGAGATTTCACGATTATGGGTTCACTAGTACCATACCACCCACATCTCATCATTCGAATGGGCTCTCAGGACCACTCTTAAGGAGTTTAGCAATGTGCACTGAGAACTTTCACAGCTAGATTAGTGAATAGTGCAGTTTATCAAACCAACAGAACACACAGATTCTATTGGACTGTCAGCAATAAATGCATCATCTACAAAGCATGTGAGATTAACGAAGAACAATACAACAGATTACAATCATATTAAGTCACAGAATAACTCTATTGAGATTCCTAAGTTTACCAGGGAGACACTCAGCATAACCAAGTGTGCAAATCTTACCCAATAGGTGCACTTACGGGCAGGTGGGGAAACAGAGGCTCAGCTCATCAACTGGTCCTGGCTTGTCTGCAGTGGTACCCTTCTACACCCCAAACTCTCCTTCTCTCTTAAGTCATTCAGTACTGTTTTCTTACTTTCAGGTGGAGCTAGAGCGACTGTAGACAAACATACCTATCTTGCAAAGTTTACTTGAAACCATGTTTTTGACAAAAAGGTGGGAACTGCTGGCTCAGGAAACAAGATAGTTTATCCACCCCTGTAGGATAATCAACGAATTTGGCCATGGACCTCCACCCCAGTCTACACTCCATGTTGGTTTTTCTTACAGTCAGCATTTGAGGCTCCCCTGGCATTTACTAACTGCTGAAGTTGCAAGTCACATTCCTTACGGAACTATCATGGAATGGACTGTCCACCACATTCCACCCTGGAACTTTTCCTTCCCTCAAGAGGTGGACATTTCAATAAGTCATCCCCAGTAAATAATCCACAAAAGTAAAACTACTTTTCCTAATAATATCTACTGCCACAGCACACATCTAGAATTGAATTCAGAAGACAGCCATAATTTTTCTTCTCATTTTAAGATGTTGTGTTAAGCTGCAGAACTTACAGGGGTCTCACAAAAAAAGTTTCTTGTCTGAGTTTGAAATAAAATGATTTACCAGTTCAAATAATCTTTGAAAAGCCTAAGGCTTTTTTTTTTTTTTTTTTTTTTTTTTTTTGCTCATTTAAAAAGTTACTCTGAATTTTAAAAGACAAAAATTTGTATTATTGGTTTCATAGTTTTCCACAAAAATACTGACTGAGAAAAACAAAAACAAAGATAAAACTGTTTAAGACTACTTCACACATCAACATAGAAACTGAGATACAGGAAGATCTAAAAGTAGCTTGATTTCAGAACCCGACTTCTTCTCCCACATCAGTTTTCAGTTATTTCTTGAGTGTCTCAAAACTGATTTACAACAGATTACCAAACAACCACTACTTCACACAAACTGGGCTTGATCCTCTGGATACTGGTAGATAACTGCCTCTCACAGCAGACTTCAGGATCATTAACATTTCTATTATTTCAAGAGCTACTATATTTATGTTCCTCTTTGGACTTATACCACCTATTTCTTCATTATGAAAACCACATTGTATAATTCACCTTCATAGTAATTGCATGGTACAGAAAATTACAATACAGTTTGAGAAGGACACATTTGAAAAGAATCCAGTTAATATCACTTAACCACACAAGTGCAAAAGAGACCTTGAAAGCACTTTTTCAGCCGATACTTAAAACACAGAAAGGCCCAAATGCTGTAATTTTTTCTTATTTTTTATCTCAAAGTACTCCAGGTGACTAAAATTCTGCACATCTTGCAGGTTTCACTTTTAACAAGGTTAAAAGGTTATCTCATGCTGACTAACTATTTTTCCTCTGTAGTCTGTGTGATGGGTACCAGTCACTATGTGCAGGTGTGATACTCAGCCAGCCACTCTGTAAAATATAGCCACACCTACCACTTCTTTCAAACTATGTATAATTATGTTAGTGACACCACATTTTTTTTTGATAATGTAATTAAAAAAAAAATAAGGTTAATTTAAAGAGGACATAATTAAAACTGGCCAAGCAACTTAAATGCTATTTATTTCCAAGCCTTTGATTGGAAACACAATCTCCTATAAACTCTTACGGTCTCTATAATCTCCATTTCACTTTCACACAGTCTCCAACTTCATAATCTTTTACACTCATGTCCAAACACAACTCAATTAATTATAAAATAATATTGCAAAATAAAACAAAACAATTTATCTTATGGAAGAAACAGTCAAAACATAACATGGATTAAAATAATTTTAAGTGTTAACAAACTTGATCAAAGTACGAGTAACACATTTTATTTGAATGTATTAAAAATATGCAACCAATGATTCTGCAAAGATTAACATTGTAAGTAGTCATTAGTACTATAAATATTTTTGATCTATTCCCTTAGCTGATTATAAAACATCATGTTTTGTAAGAATCATCATTGTTGGTATGCATCTCATCTACTTAGGCTGATAAAACTTGTTTTATCTAGTTACGCTACCCCTCAGTATTCAAAGTGAGAAAAAAGTCATCTTCATTCCCTAAGGTATGTTCTGATGAAGTGAAATTGCAGAGGTGGGGGAAGGGCTGGGTGGAAAGTAAAGCAGAGATGGCAGAAATGAACAGAAATAGTAGGTGCCACACCTGGAAAGACAGGAACAACAATGTTCTTCCAACAATTTTAGTATCACATATATTTAAAATTACAGTAACACTAAAGCAAAACTAATTTCTCACATTTTTCCTTTTGCCACATATATATGCATCTCCTACTTATAAGCTGTAACTAACAGAGCTTCAAGCGGTGCTTTATTTTAAACAACAGACTGATGGCCCACTAATTCAGAAGAAAAAGCAAGGCAAGAAAAAGTCCCATCCTTTACATACACAGAAGAGGGAACTAAAAATTTAAGTCACTACATATGTTTCATCATTATTCATGGTTTGCCTGCACTTCTAAGTTCACGTTCAATGAGATATTTAAGAAAGGTTTGAACTAACACTACTCCTTTTAAGGTCAATGTAGCATTCACTATTAACTAACAGAAACAGATTCAGAGGAATGCTGAGTGCCTTAGAAACTCCTATATGAGAAGCTGTAGAGGGAACCTGCTAGTAGGGTTTAACAACCTACTGTTACAAATGAAGCAGCACCTGGAATAAGAAGATTTAGAAACCAAATGTAGAATGATGGGTGAAACAAAGTGCCTTTCTTACTCAAATTTTAAAAGGACAAGAGGATTTTGTTTTGATATTTTAGTTCAAACAAACTTTCGAATTGTAAACCACACAGTTGAAGAGTTACAAAGACTCTTCCTAAAAAAAAAAAAAGTGGCATACTCTCTGGAAAGCTAAGCCATTTAATCGTATAATAGAATGTTTAGTTCTGAATAGCAAATGCAAATATTTTACTAGTGAAAAAGTCAGTATTAATCATAATAATCACACACATTACATACATAGAAGTATACATGCAAAAATCATGGGATGGTTAGATTGTGTTTTTTTTTTTGTAGACTGCTATAAGATCACTAAATGTGTTTACCATGGTTAAAGCACTTGTCAATAATTACACTGAAATATCTTTTGGTCACTAAGAAACTGAGTCCTTAATGCACAGCGACAAAACAAAGCATAGCTTTGAACCTTGGCCTGTATTCAGACAATTGAAGATCCTCTGGCATATACGTGACATAGGCCACAACTAAAGAAAAAAATAGTTCAGACATTCACCGCATTGGATAAAATTATTGAATGGAACAGGTTTCTTACTAATGGATCATAAGAATACGCATTTACAGACGGATTTTTCTGCTGGGTTCTGTCTCTCTCTTCCTTAGGGCACCAGATGCAACAGCACGCATACAGAAAAACAAGAGTCCATCTCTTGCATGCAGTGATAACAATACACAGTAAACTGCACAGTGTATGTGAACAGCTCGTGAAAGACATCAAGCATCCTTGGGTGCTTAATTATTAGAAAGTTCTAAATACCATACTATCTTTCCTCTCTTCAATTAATCACAGGCTCCCCTGTCTCCCACATTTTGTTCACTATTAGGAAAAGCTAAATGCTTTCTAACAAGCGTTTTCCTTTTTATCTAATTTTCTCCTTCTGTTTTGTTACCCTGTTTTTCTACATAATCACTTTCCTGATTAAGACTTAATTTGTAACTACCTCTAGTACTTCTATAGAAGGATTTGGTGATTAATTTTCAGATTATTAATAACTCTAGATATATATAAAATTTAAAACTTTTACGATGGCACAGGGAAGGGGACTATCAGATAACAAATAGAAAGCGATGCATTCTGTTTAAAAGTTCCAAAGCTGAATTTATTCTATAAATTGCTAGAACTGATCATAAATTATTTTAGTTATTGGCTGCAAAAATAATGACATCATATGTATATATCAAGAAGTCCTAAGTAAAAAAGGGGTCTCTGTAACTTAATTAACTTTCTATACTATATGACAGAGTAATAAGTCATCTGAAAGTAACTTACACTTGATTTTAAGCCACTTGCTTTACAAAAGAATTAATACACTAAAGATGTTCTTGTTATACATAACATTTCAGTAATGAGGACTCTAATAGTTATCAACTGAAAACAAATCTTTAGTGTGTCCTTCAAATTTCCTACATCTTAGGCTTCTAAATAGTTGCTATTGTTAGTAGTTTTATTTGTTTTTGGAGACTTACACACATAGATTTACAGTGTACCAATCATCATTTCTGAGGTTTGTACTTGTTTAACAAATGACAGATTCTTCTGAGTCAACATTGATACTGCAGTGTTAATTCCCACCTCAGATTTAATTAATGCAGTATGCTCCAATTCTATAAAGATATTTGCAGAATTTTACACAAAAGAGACACCATAACATAAGAACAAGCATCCTACCATATAAATCTTGCCTACTAACTTGCTGCTCATAACGTTATCTCATATTACTTGCTAGGCTCTTTCAACAGCATAGGAATATTACTTTTGAGTTATATTACATTCCTCTATAATCTGAGGAGTGAATCAGAACATGGGCATAATGGTAAATAAAGGACAAAATTTGTAAAAATGTTTACATTCATCTTGTAAAACAAAACCAATAAACAAGTATTTTAAATATATAAAAAGCTTTGTCTTTCATACACCTATACACATCAGACATTGCTGTGAAAGAACACTAAACTGGGCATTTAGAAGGAAACATCTCAAACTCTTTAAGGCAGAGGCTATGTTTTTTATAAGATGAGAGTCTTCAATAGCTTTTCAGCTACAGCAGAAATATGGCAGCAGCATTACAACTGCAGAATATATGCACGTATCCAATTTTACATGAAATTTAATTCACTAGGGTAATGTGTGTATGATGCCAGTAATATAGAGAGAAATCTCAAATTGTCATTTCACTCTTCTTTCAAATTGGTGATACACAGTTTGGAAATCTGCAAATAAATCTCCACAATTTTAAGTTTTCATATATTTGCCTATAATTTGTAAGCTGCCCAGAAAAACAAAGGATTTTATTGTATTTACAAACACTGCTACACTTAAGAACACAGTAAACCTTTGGTACAAGAGTTGAAACTAACTGAAAAATAAAAATCAAAGTTACCTACATTTATAACTAATAGGAAAAATGTGTACTGAAGTTGTAATTCCACTATCTGAGTTAGAAACAACATCAAGTTTAGAGGGATATAGCCTTGTTTCTGTTAAAAAAAATAAAAAAATCACAAACCAACAATGGACTTTCCAAGCACATAAGCTGTCATTCAACAGCCATTTATAATGAGGCACTCCAGCGTCATACACTGTCAGAGGAACAGAGGGGACAGTAAGTGGAAGTGAAATTGACTGTAATTGCCTTATTCAGAAAAAGGGATGAAATATCTGCTTTGTTCTAAAGAGGGTCTTATTTCTTCATTAAATATACACGTGAAGATCCTTTTACAGTTTTGATTAGTCTGAAAAGAATTAAAGTTCCAAAAAAAAAAAAAAAAAAAGATTAGTGAACAGTTAGGAAATATGTGAAATGACACATGCACTGTTGAAGCTTTATCGAGTCATATTTTAAATCACATCTTTCAAATCTATTAACATTTTGTAATTTTTTAATCAATGAAAATAACTGCTATACACATTTCCTGAGGAATTAAATTGCCAAAGAAGCCCCTTCTTGCCAAGGCAAGACCTCTCACTAGGACCTACCTTGTCGCTTTTATAAAAACTTGTAGCAGATATGATCAGTAACTTTGTCATATAATAGAGTTGTGTTACAGCTTGCATCTTCTCAGATAATACTGCATGTACTTTCTTTGCTATTCTGTCAGAGTAACATAAGACTTCTTTTATTAAACAACAATTAAGGGCAAATTTACTCCTATTCTTTGAAAGGCACATTAATCATCACACCATTTTCACCTCTCCTCTGCTCCTCCACTTACATGCAATGGTAATGAGTAAGAACAACTCCAGGTGCAGAGATGTTTCCTGCACAGTGTTCCATCTTACACACATCGTTTTGATCAAAAGGAAATATGAAACCTTCCAATTTACACTAATAATGGGAGAAAATATGTGAGGTTAAAATCCCCTATTTCTCTACACAATTTTTAATTAAAGAACTCTGGGATCAACTTATTGTAACATAGATAAAATAGACAAAGTTATTGAATTAATTTCTAGATGTACAGGCATGAATCATAGACACTACAACTTCTACTAAGAAGCTTATGTTTTGCCATTTCATACCATGAAGATATTATTAAGTGCAAAAAGTTGTATTTTAGAGAAACTCCTAGAGAAAATAAAGTAAGAGGCTTATCTCTTAAAAACCTTTTCACTTACACAAGAGACTGACAGGATGTTTTTATTGTATAATGACAGCCTTTCTGCTCTGAGTAACGCATAATATGTTCAGGATACAATTCAGTGTTATTTGATGTCAAAACACATTTTTATGAATTGGTGCAAAAAGTCTTCAGCAAATATTTACTATAAGAAAATTACTTTTATAACTATGTTAGTTTTTCTGACATAGTAGCACCCCCTGTAAAGTTAGAGGCAAGGAAACTCAAATGGTTGGAACTACTATATCAAGAAACCTATTTTTCAAAGAGGCCAAGCAAAAAAAATATAGATTTACATCACTTAGATGCTTGAATAATGGCACTAGAAAGCTGCGTCCAGGGGAGGTGTAAGAAAACAATACAATATAATATAATTGGAATTGAAGCTAATTAATCAAACAAAATGAGAGAGTGTCCATTACCAAAGGCCTTACTCTAATGCTGAAGGCAAGATGGCACTGCAAATGAGCAGAAAGGGACGGGGGATGTCTCATGACCAGCAAAGAGTTTTATCTTTCCCTCTGAACAGAAAATGGAAACAGAAGAGTGAAAAGTCCTCTGGGATATGTAGCTGTTTTTCTCTTCCAAGACAGGTATACCTGGAACAATCCACAGAACTGGAGCATTAATTCTTTATCTCCCAGTGCACTACATGATGTTATGATTTGGAGTACTGATAACAAAAATCATAAAACCATGACATTAGGTCATACCTGAAGAATAGGACTATGAAGTGTTACTTCCATCGACTGTATTTCTTTCATGTACATTTCAGAAAAAGACCTCTATATTACTCAGTTCGTCTACATCAACATTATCAATTAGTACAACATAATACAAACAGAGTACATTGTTTCTCAGGATCTAATGTGCAGACTATGTGGTTTTAATGCAGGATACTTTGAAGAGAAATAAACCATTTTTTTAAGTTTAATCTAATCCAGATCCTGGGTTCTGTGATCAGCTGTGTGGCTAACTGTAGGACAGTCTATGAGGATAATTAGGAGAATTTCTTTAAAAGCACACTTCAAATCATTCTGCTCACGTGGGCATAACTAGATACTTGTCTTCTGGAGGCTGATGTTGTCCTTAACTGATCAGGGCAAGGGAGAAGACAAGGAAACTATGCAGCTATGTTTACATCTTGTAATGCTTATGAGATACAGTGCACAGTGTTCCAGTCAAGTTTAAAATACAGATTGTCACTGCATTTCTCATAACACTCTCAGCAGCTGCACATCTAGAGTCTTTGTCATGGATGCAAAAAAAACCAACGAATAACGAAATAAAATACTAAAGTAAGTAAAGGCAATTTCTGTGAATATTAAAAAAAGAAGGAAAAGTTGCACAAATACGTATATGCAGTAGCATACATAGAGGTTTATCGAGAGTATTGCAATAATTAGGAGATTGCTTCCGCAAAACACAAGGCAACTAAATACAGGCTTCTATCTTCTAGATGTACCATCCGATAAAATACAAGTAACAATCATGGTGAGCGAATAATTTTGCATAAATCATAGCAAGATAAGAAATTTGAACAAAATCTTCATATTCTATAACAGATGTTTGATCATTAAAAGAATATGTAAAATCCTTCTATCATTCTGTTTATTAACAAATGAAACAGGTAAATATGTGACTTGCTACTACCAAAGCATGAAAAGTGAAACATAATGAAAGTTATCTTCCCTTCTTCCGCGATCTCAAAATAACATACAAGTGGAAAAAAGAGGAAATAGTACAATAGCCTTACATAGAGAAGATAAAAATGCACGTATATGAATAATTATCTTCCTGCGATTCTGAGTATCAGTCTATTCTATTCTTATAAGCATTCATATATAATTAGAGCAAAACAGCAGAAATATGTCAGACTAGGAGGACCTTCATAGGATACCTCTGCTGTAGAAACAATTTGAGTCAGCTACAGATATCATATAAAACGCTGGAAAAAAAAATGTGAGAAAAACATTAAATCCATCACAAAATGTTACTGTTCCCTATTTGTAGTTCTCTAGGGCTATATATTATTACTGGGAGCTCTGTTGTGTGGATACTATACAAGCACAAAAGAAAAGCAACTTTTGCCCCTACAAATATAAAGTCTAATAAAAAAATCAATATATTTGATCACATAGATGGGACAAAAGAAAGATGAAACAGTACTTTTCCTCTGATAGAAGCCAAAACACATCAAGTTGAACAGCTGTAAAACTCCTGAAGACAGCATGTCAAAGAAAAATCTTGAGGAGGAAGTTGTAAGAAATGGAGAGATGTGTTTATGTATTAAAACAAAAATATCTTAAACTACAGACTGTTAAAGGAAAATGCTCATGGTTATAAAATTCATTTTCCATACGCTTGTTTCAGAAGACTTGTAGAGAGATTCACCTAACTTAAACAGCAGCAAAATTATAGCAAAGAAAGTCACACAAAGTGAAAAAAGAGATATTAATAATATAAAGCACAATATACCTTAATAATCAAGATAAGTCTTAAGTATTTAAGACCTATCTTGTACTGATACATTTAATTTTTTCACCTACTAAACACATTTCATTAAGTGTGCCATTTTTCTGTATTATCCTGCTTTCCTCAATTTCATCAGCCATTATAAACACCCATGAAACATAGTAACCAAAAACAGTGGCTTTCACTTGGAGTGTATATAATTCTCATTACATATCTATCCACTATCTCTAATTATCACTTAAAGCAAATTAATAGAAATAAAGGAATGCTGAGCCTCTTCCACAGAGGTAAATTTTTCAAAACAAAGCATTCCTGCCAAGAGTATTTCTGAGCAATTTTTGTATGGCTCTTTTCCAAATGAGTTTGATTACAGCCATAATCAATTCTGCAGAGCAAGCAAAACCACTAAAATATTCGTTTACTAATTTTACTCAAGGGCAATCTTTTAACCTGCATTTTACAAATACGAATTCAAGAGGCTTCCTCCAAGAGAAAAGCTGCTTTTTCCTTTGGTAAAAACTACTATTTGCTTTGCAAAATGATTAGCTTTGATGTCCACTTGCTAGCAACCACCAGTATTAGCTAGACCACTGGAATACAAAATAAGTAATCATTTGGCATTTAAGGAACATATGATGTTATCACATTTCTGCTCCTTATGCCACAATTAAAGATTCACAGATTATTTCACTTATGCAATTTGTCAAAACTCTACTGAAATACATTTGATGTGCTTTTCTTTTTCCTTTTATAAATAGATTATCATTATAAAGATATTTTTATAAAGATCCTGGTCGGAAGACTAAGCTTCATATTTCCATCTGGAATTTTCAAGAACTTCTCTTTTCTTCAGATAAAGACCTGACTGGGTATCTTTGAAAATCAAAACGATTGACAAGAGGTATGAGCATATATCCCAATGAATCTCAGTCTAGAAGTCTAATACCAAAAGCTTGGTGACATGAACTTCAGTGCCACAGTTTCCCTTCGAATCTAAGAAAAATATGAGCTCTTAGTATCTAAAATGGTTTTCAGGATTTTAACTCTAAAATCCCATTGTGTTTAAACTTTTTGTTTTAGTTTAGGGTACCTATTGTGTTATGCACTATATAAATCATGCTCAATTGAAAAAAAACCCACAGTTGATTTTGCATAACAAGTTTTCAAAACTAGTTCTAGGATAATATATCCATATTGTTATATATTCTATTATATTAGATATATTTCTTGATTCTCTGGGTAGCTGAATAACTCAAGACAGTCTGTAACTTGTTTGGCTTAGATATACGGTACTCTTTCCTTAATGCTTTCAACACTTTTTATCAGATTTTAAATACAGCAGAAAAACTTCAGAAACATTCATTTCATAGCATGTTTAATTTTAGCAAGAAATTCTACCAGCTATGTCCTTGTAAATTTTTCAGTCAATTTTCAATTCCAAGCTAGGAAAAAGATTGCCGAATTGCACAGTTATTCAAATGAAGGCAGAACTGAGGACAGAACACTACATTTAAGAAACAGGATGGAGAAGTAAAGTGTAAGAAATTAGGACAGAATGATAGGCAAGGAGGCAATTAGGAGTCTGTAATTCAGAGACAGAAGATGATACAAAGGTCAAAACATAAAATAATATGACAGGTGAGGAATGAGCAGGATGTTACTACGTATACAAAACAGAGGGAGCAAAAGGATGAAATTGCATGACTATTTGCTGACTCAGATGAATGTGTTAGCACTCTCGGCAGGCCTGAACTAGATGAAAGTGAAATACACACATTAAAAATTTTTTGGTTTGTTTTTCTTTGGGTTTCTTTGTTTTCATAGAATGGAAAGTATAGTAGAAAAATTTTTTTGTTTGTTTTTCTTTGGGTTTCTTTGTTTTCATAGAATGGAAAGTATAGTAGAAAAAGAAGAAAGTTTAACTTTCTTGTTTTTCTTTTGCATGCTGAATACTTTTCATTTAATGATGCTCAGATGTATTTTTTCTTAATTTACTATAATTTATGTGCTATTTATTTAGTAAACATGCATATTCTTGATCACTGATGAGACATAACCAACACATTTTTGCAGTCTTTTCTGCTAGTACTGTTAATTAGTGTACTAGAAAGTTTAGTTTTATTCTGTACTTTATGAAAGTCTCCAGAGTCTTTTTTAATAGATGTAGTAGGTGTACATGAGTCTAAAATTATTTAGATCCAATTACCTGTGCTTTGCAAGCCACCTACTTTAAATTAGGAGATCGTTTCATTATATCCCTGATATACTAAAAAAAAAAAAAAAAAAAAAACCTACACTGGCAAGATCAAAGACTGTTAGAAAGTTAGGTATGAAGTAACTCAAATAATGAGCAAAGCTAGGAGCTTCTACATTCCATACTTCAGACTTGACCGAAATAAAAATCTAAGCCTCTCCTTTAGTAAATTTTTAAGGTTAAAGGGTACATTTACTTCATATAAAAATATCAGAAGCACTGATAAACTGAAACTGCAATACTTCAACAGACACTACCCACAAAACTAATGAGTAACAGGCTTTGCTCCAGAAATGCAACAATTTATAACATAATGTGGATATAAATTACATATGTAAATGGATATTCCAGATTTATGAAGTGTCCAAATCATACAGCATGTGACTATCACCAAAGCTTACTGAATTGAAAAAATAGAAGTACATTAAACAAAATATCATCATGTTTGACTTCAATCCAAACATAATCACTTAAAGTAATAGTCATTATGTAAGCTCAATAAGGCTTCCACAACCTCCAGTAAGCAGGCTGGTAATAACAGACAAGGAGAAGCCTGAGGTACTCAATGACATTTTTGCCTGAATCTTCACTGGCAACTGGTCTTCACACACTTCTTGATATCCACCATCTGGATACCCACTGGATATCAAAAGCCAGGACTTTTTTCAGAGAAAGTCCGTCACTGGCAACTTAAACAGAAAGCTAGTAACTTCCTCTACATGGATTATAAGATGCTAACTGTACAAATCTAGAAAGGTACAGTATGAGGAATATATTCAGCCTGCACTTCTACCTTTTCCCTTGACTGCCTATGTTCTCAGAAGAGTAAGACTCTGAGTGAGATTCTCCAGCTGAGATTTAACGATACTTCCCATTCTAGAGGGGCATATAAGATTCTTTATATGCAAAAGACATCTAAAGCCGATATTACGAGGTTTATCATGTTTTGGTATGTGACAAAGATCAGGTTTTGGTTTAAGAATTAATATTAAAAAAACCCCATACAGAGATAGCTAAAATAACAGCATTAAAGTGACAAAGGCAGGAGTTGGCAGTAAAACTGACATTTAAAAGATACTGCTTTAAGGCTCTTAATCTTTAAAAGATAAAGAGAGTAGATATTTTGATGACCTACAGTGAAATTCTGTATCATATGTTCTACCCAGATGGTAGCAGGCTGCCAATAGTTTGTACAGCACAAATTCGGTTTAGGCATTAAGTTATTTAACTTAAATCTTGTATGTTCATCTTCCTATCTGCAAGAGTGAGAGCGTGCTTATACTACTGCTCTTCAGTCCTGATCAACCAGACAGAAGCCAGGCTGGTCAGTCTGTACTTATATTTTGTGTGAATTCTGGTGGTGTGTTGCACTAGATATAAACCTTTAGATCTAAACCTTTTAGCAAGTTCTTTAATCTAAAAGTCGTGGGAAGAAATACATTTGATGTTTTTAATATAATATTTCCCTTATGTTGTCATGCAGACAGAACAATTTTTCTCTAGTATTATCTACTTTTTATCATGTCTATTTTAAACAGATTACTGTTATGCTATTATAATAAATACATACTGTTAATGACCTACTGCAATGGTTTTTCTCTTACTGAACAACAGAGACCATCTCCAAAAGTTCACATATGCATGTTCTGTTCAAAAAATGGTTTTGTTTATTATCAGATAAGCTGGAAATACATTTTTTTCCTCAAGCAAAACTATGCTTCTCCTCAGGCAGGAAACTGAAAATGTGGGAAATAACAGATTTTTTCTTAGAGCTTCTCTAGCTGAAAAAAAGGAGAGAAGAGAAATACATTTTGTATAACAAAACTTCTTTGTTCTGCAAGTTATTACACTTTATGTTTTTTATTGAAGGGTCTTTCATGTTATAACTTTAGGAGATTTTTACTATGTTAGGCAGAGCAAATATTGAAATACTCTCAAAAGTAAAGATAGCAAATTACAGGTATGACAGAAAAGACGTTTATGGAGCTGAAAAGCAATGCACTCTGAAACAGTTTTTGTTCTTGATCTTAGTGCAATCAGATACATGACAAAAGCTTTCCTATGAAGTTTTCAATTCTCTGCAGATTTCATTATTCTAAATGACTACCCATTGTTTTCAAATTAGTCTTCATGACACTGCTAAATGCAGTCTTTTAGTCCAAGTAGATACCTTTCATAAATACTGCATAATTGAGCTGTTAATTACACTTGCAGTGATTATTATTGATGAAATAGTATTAAAGTACAGGACAGAGTCAAATAAGAATCATTACATTTAAATAAGTCTATCTGACAATAATTGGTAACTACAATAAAATGGTTTTAAAGTTGACAATTTCAAACTGATGCTCTTTTACACAGATGAAAAAGTGTACTTCTCTCATCCCAAGAGAAAATCAGATTATTTTTATCATTTTTTTAATCATTATTTAATTATTTAATCAATTGCAGGTGTAAAACATTTGTTCAGAAGAACTAAAAACTGTAAATTCACATTCTGTTAGTTGCAACTTCAGCAATTTAACTAAGGATAGCTTCACGTCTAGAAGCAAGAACTTTTTAATTACGGCCTAATAAAAGCCTGTATTTTTCCCTGTTGTGATTCTTTTTGAACTGTTACTGTGAATTTTTATTCATGTGCTCTCAAATTCAGTGCCATGTGGATAAGAAACTGAAGCAGAATAACCTTTTTGTCTTGCTGTTTCAATATACTATGTATAGCTTCAGTGCTCAAGTATGCAAATAAAATAAAAATTCCACAAGACTGCCTACAGGACACTATGCACACAACTTCTGAAGATTTTTTCAGTTTCCTAACTCAAGCACATCAATTTGAATTTTGACCCTTCTGTAAACCTTACAGAAATTACCAGAGGCTGTGTCAGAAATAACTGCCACGCTTCTGCTACAGAAAATTGTTTTTTTTTTTTTGTTTGTTTTAATTTAATCTTAAAAACTAAAACATGAAAAGCTACATGTATATCAAAATTTATATTTATTTAAAATTCACTATGCAATATTCAGCATAGAAGTGAAACAAAGTATTATTTCTAACCCTTAGAAAGTATTTTCTTCTCTATTTATAAATTGAAGATACTTTAGAAGTATCTTTAAAAGCAGAAGAAAGTAGGTGGTTTGCAGTTATGGGAGTAACATTGAAAATGTTCAAACATTTTACTGTGAAAAAACTGTCATTGCAAAATTTTTCAACAAGTCAACAAATAATGCAACAATTGGTGTAATGCTTAAAAATTAAAATATTTCCAATGTTATCCTCATTTTTTCTTGAAGGAATACAGAAGAAATTTTGGTGGTTGCAGTACAAAACCTAAATTCCTTTTTTATTTGCACATCCCTAGCTCAAATATTTGCAGTTATAATGTATTTACATACACACACACACCCACGTACATAGATACAACTAGATACATAATTCATATTTATCAACAGAAAAACGTATGTCATTATGAGTTTCTTTTTCACAAGAAAACCATAATCATCAACAGATAATAGAAAATCAGACCTGAATTATCTGAGGGCACATGCATGATACATAAATGTAATTTATGCAGAAAATTTAATACTAATAAGACTGGTAACATTTCATTTCAAAATCTCTACTGCTAAAATAATACACTGCATTTTCCAGTGAAAAAGCAGATACTATAACTTTGCAAAGAAACTAAATAGCTTTACAGTTTAATCAAGTAAGAACGAATACCGAAGGTCTAGCCCGATTTCACAGCAGCGCTTCTTTGCATGATCAATTCCTTCACCAGTAACACAGATTTTTATAGAAGACCGGGGGGGGAAAAAAAAAAAAAAAAAAAAAAAAAAGAGGCCCATTTGTCAAAAAATCAATGTCTGTTTTCTCATAAAACAAATTATTGTTGAGAAATACCACTGAGTGTTTTTCAGCTTGTTCCTCAATTGGAATAGCTAGATGAGAGAATAGCTAGATAATTCTACATCTTATTCTCCGCTTTAATGTATTAACTTAAAGCAAGAAGCATACTTGAGTGATTAAAAGTTACAAAGCAACATTTTTGGTATACTGACTACAGTTGGGTTGATTCTTACAATATTAACAGTGACAGAAAAAAATATAGCCAGATCGGACTCAATGTTTTCCATCACAGCAGCTCTCTTTCTTCGAAGAGTTTATAGGTTATTCAGAATACAGCCTACATTAGACTTCTGTAGAATTACCAAAGGAATAAATAATTATATATATATATTTTAAAACGTATTCTAATCTTCACAATTTCTTCAACATTTTAATCACCGTCTCTCATTCTTTGTGTTCTCCCTTTAACTGTGCTCATATATGCATATTTACAAGAAGAAAAGCTCTAGCATTGCTCTCAGAAAAGCTCCAGCCCTCCTCTGTTACTAGAGCTTGTTTGGATTCCCTGACACCATTGTAGTACAGGACACAAACAAATTATGAAAATGTATCAACAGACACCAGTTAGAACACAAGAAATACTGAGTAGATATTCAGATAAACTTTTTGTGCCATATGGAGACCAAACAGCAGAAGGAAACTCGATGAAACTGGGAGGATCTCCATTCTTGGAGGTGCAAAGAAATCACCTAGAAAAGGCCCTGAGCAACCTGCTTCACTTCATGTCTGAGGAGGAGGTTAGGCCAGATGACCTCCATAGCTTAGTGATTTAAAAAAAAAAAAAAAGTAGTATTCTTCCTTCATTTTTGGTCATCTCTTTTCCTTATTTCAAGCTTTTGTTTATATGTCTATACTGCACTCAGTAAAATCACTACTTTTGTCACTATTACAAAACATTATTTTTTGCTACTCAAATTATTAGATTTTCCTGATTCCACATGGCTACTATTTTCTCACTGTACATATCAGTGCCTTATACCCACATGGTAACTTTTTACCCTGATACTTTTCTAGACCGTGTATTTCAAACAGAAGCTATCCAGTCTGAACTTATCAACTCCTACAAGAAAACATTTATTCTTCACTTCAGAATGTCTCTTGAAAACCCATCTGTGTTCCAATGAGATTCCTATCAGCACTCACAAGCATGAAGAATAATTCAGGAACAAAGTGAAGGCAAACTGTTTAAAGCAATTTAAAAGAAGAGAAGGAAAGAAGAAAAGGAGACAAAATTATGAGAAAAATTATGAGAGAAATTAGGAGAAAATTCTAAATTTTTGATATTTAATTCACAGGTAGGATATAAAGAAGAAGTCTTTTACAGTGAGGGTGGTGAAGCACAAGAACAGGTTGCCCAGAGATACGGCGGCTGCTCTGTCCCTGGAAACTTCGAAGGCCAGGCTGGACCAGATATGAGCTGTGGATGTCCCTGTTCATTGCAAAGGAGTTGGACTAGATGACCTTTAAGGGTCCCTTCCAACGCTAAGGATTCTATTGTACAAAATAGGGTGTAAGATAGCCATCTGATAAAGATTTTCATTGTCCCCTAGAAAACCACTGAATAAAATTTATGCTAAGGCAGCTTAGATTCACGTGCAAAATGTTTAACACAAATGTATGTGAGGTGGATTCCATTAGTAAACATATTCTCTCAGTTTAATTTTTTTTTCCAATCTAATAGTTAGGGACACAGTCAGAAAATACAAGGCCAATGTTACTGTAGTAATTTAGATTATTAGCTTCTTAAGAACACATAGTTCTATTATAGTTATTTGGTTACACATTCCACTGGATAAAACGTATTAATTATTCTCTCATGAGACACTCGAATTAGGAATACGCAAGTAGAGAATATGCAAAATTCTTAAACTCTTGGTCATAGCACTGAAAATGCTATCAGGGCCACATGCTAAACAGATGGAACGGCCTCTGGTAACTAATCCACAAAAAGCTTTAACTACACACACAAGATTCAAAGTGACAAGATTCTTTTATATACCAGCAATGAAATAGTTCTTTAGGATTTAAATAGCTTTATGTAAATAATTATTTTACAAGACCTTCATGTATACCGGTGGACAATCGTAGGAGGACTATTCCCTCCTCACCCCTCCCCTACTCCCCCTAGTGAGTCGTTCCTTCATTTTTTCCTGTCCATATCTTCCATATATACCCTCACAGCCCTGCAGCTGCATTAATAGCACTGTACATACCATACCATGCAGACAATTGTTTAACAGAAGTGAGGACTTACCTCAAATTCTGTCACAAAAATCCACAGTGAATGACTACTGCAGGTTTTTCTTCATCTAGACATTCTACCATCAGTCCCTTTGGTACTGTAGAATGAAGTAGTAAAAGGAGAAACCGGATAAGCACCAAGCAGAAGGAAGAAACTGAGGAAAGCTGGAAATTTATACTCATATTTATGTGCACTATTAATAAAAACTTCAGAAAACCTGCAAATTATCTTCTAAGTCAAAAGAACAAATAAATTGCATTCAGTCATTGGTTTCCTTTTCATGCAACATTATGTCAAGATGGTATGACGACACTATGATATGTTCCTTACCATTATGATATAATCTTACCAGTTTATGTCTCAGCTTTTTAGTTAACAGAATAAAGAAGAAAATTGCCTCAGTGAATATATTTCTAATAGTTTTCTAGCAAATTATCTTTGAAAATACTAGCTTATTATTATAGAGCAGGCAGGTTCAGAATAGTAAATTTTCTAATTAGATCTACTTGTCTTTTCCAGATCAAACTCATTATCTTCTTTCATGATTTGAAAGTATCTTGGAATTAAGGGAAAAACAGAAATTACTCTCAGATACGAGGGACTTATACTATTGATTTATATTACAACATCAAACTGTAACAGAGACCTGGAAAGGTGGTACACAGACCTCTCTTTCATGAGTTTAAAGACAATATTAACTTTGGCTGTATGTTTTGTTCCTTTGATAACAAAAAGGATGGAAATTTTCCAGGACTTGTTTACACTGATACTAAACAAAGCCAATAATTGTAGACAAATCTCCTTCATCACCCCCACTCCCCTGTCACAAATATTTTCCCTTCTACTTTCAGAAACAGATTTCTCACATTAGCACTTACAAGCATGTAAACACCCAAGAAACAGCAACATAAGCAAGAACTTTGATTAGTTTCAAGTTCTTTTACTGAAGAACAGCCTCTGAGTGACTTCAAACAGATTTAAGTACAGGAGAAATCTAGATAACTAGTAATAACCACTTTTCAAGCACTGAGGAGACAAAGAACAATTGACATAAGTCAGCAATTCAAAATAGGCTACATTTTTGGGCCTGCAATACAAATACTGTTTAATAAGTTGTCAGAATTTCACCTTCTCCTTTTCCTGCTTATAAATGTTTAGGAAAAATAAAGTCACTAAACATATTTGGAAGAAGTAGGCTTACAATAAGGCTGGCTGTATGTAAACAATTCAAGATCTAAAATGCAGAAAATGCCTTTTTATAAGAAAGTACTGCGCAGTAATTCAGACTTACACCTGTACACAATGAAGCTGTTTGCTGCATTTTTACACTGCAGACTTTCTTTACGCGTTCTTAACTGATGTGGTTGGTGAATATTGTTAATAATTCCCACTTTAAGACCCTACATGTGGAAAGGAATCTATGTCCCACTCAATCTAGTACTGCAGAAAGCTTTGTGATATCGAAATTCCTATTTTTTTCAAGAGTAAGCAGCATCACTGACTAGTGCAGAGCATTTTAATTTTGAGTAAATTAAATTTATTTCATTTTTAAATAGTTTTAGGTTCATGGTCTGCAACTACCTTATTAGTATATTGTCAGAGGAATACACTGGCATTAGTAAAGTCAACACAAGCTGAAAAATGCAAACTGAGTGCTTGTCTATGAATACACATGTCAAGAGAAAAATAGAATGAAGGAATCTGAAAGCCAGGGAACAAAATGAAAAACAACAAAATCTATCATCTAGTGGAACTATATCCTCATTCTCACATTCTTAAGAGCATGTGGATACCTATCTTACTCAGTTGAGAGACCACTAAACTCCCCTGCGGTGGGCAAGGAGCTCACTGTACCGTTTGGAAAACTGTTCACAGTATTGTTCTAGTGTGTATTTTTAAATTATAAACATACAGCTAGTTAGAAATTACCAAAATATCTAAGACAAATATTTTATGAATAAAATAATTCCTGCTTCTGAGTTTTCATAATCCATTTTCAATGAACACAAAACTTTTACAAACGCAAAAAAAAAAAAAAGAGAATGTACAGAATTTTTAATAGGATAAATATTGTTTGCCATTTCTTTTCAGAAAGCTGCCTAACGACCAGAAGTACCAATACTAGTTTAGCATAACAGTAAGTGGTTAGCTGTTTAGGAAAGTCAGTTTTGGAGATCAAGTGGAAACTGGCATACAACATACCAAAAGATAATTTAGAAAAAAAAAAAAAATCGTATTTTGAAACTTCAGCAACAGATAGAGGATCTGCAACCCCTGTGCATAACAGGTTCTATTGCTCAATCACTCTGACAGTATAGAAACAACTGGGCTTTCTTATGCTCAACTGGAATTTACTGTTTTTAAAGTAGTGCCCTTCGTTTCACTTCCTGTTTGTGTGCTACCGAGAAGAGTTTGGCTCCGTGTTCTTCATTCCCTCCTGTCAGATAATTTTCATTGATATCATTATGTCTACTAATACATGTCATCAACATACCAACATACTGATAGAATCATTCCAGAGCCTACCCTTCTGCAAGCTGAAGAGTTTCACTCTCTCAGCTTCTCTTTACTTGGAAGATGCCCCACTTCCTTAACTACCTTCATGGCCTGGCACTGGACTCACTCCAGTAAGTCCACAAACTTCCTATACTGGGGGAGCACAGAACTAGACACAGAAATCTAGCCCTGCAGAGAAAACCAGAGCTAAACACACTAGCATTCAATAGTCTACCCAGTGTATGAACATTATATGAACATTACATAAGAAACTTCCAAGTTTGTTTAACTGCATGCTTTATTTAGTGAGTTGAAAGTTCCCAATTCTTTCATTCTCACCGACTTGCACGTCTCACAGCAGCGTTCTTTGCTCATAATATCTTTTTGAGAGTCTGCTTTATCAAGAAAAATCACTGCAGTAATACAGTTTAAAAATAACTCTCCATTAAGGTTGGGGAGAAACAGTAATCATGTAATATGGAATATCACCATGTGGTTTTGCAAGTAGTTTAGCATACAGTGCGAAAACGGAGACAAACTCTCATGCCAGGTTAGGAATGTTTTCAGAGGCTGACAGCAGCTTCATCTTTGATGCACTCTGTGCCTTGAAACAATGCTCTAAGAAATTTTTTCTTCAGAGAAGGACTATTCCTATAGGCATAACTTTCCTATCTGTGTTCCAATTCTAACAACATCAAAAATGTTTTCTTTCAACTGCTTGCCTTAAACAGAACATATTATCCTACTTGCCTGTGTTTCTATTTTCAAATCTAGTGAACAGGTTCTTAACAGCACCTTAGTGACTATGTAAAATTGTTCTGGAATTTTTCCTGATGTGACGTCTGGTAGTAAGGACCTTGTGAGGTAAGCCTATACGTATTTATCAGGAGTATTAGATCAGCCTACTGAAAAAAATCTCTAAGGATTGCTCAAACTCAGACTCAAAAGCCACTCTGCCACTAAGCTGGCGGCCATGAGAACTACTTTGGCCCTTGACAGATGTTAGAAAGAAATTGTCTGACAGAGCATGAGAGGCATCCTAAACTCACAACTTCAGCTAACTTGAAGGTTGCATGTACTCTAGCAGAGGATATAAGAACGCTAAAAAGGTTAGTAGGAACCAGAAACTCTGCTCAGAAGAAACTTCACTTCTCTCAGTGGAAAACAGAAGCCTAAACTAGTGTTTTCCAGGACCGGTGAAGCAAAGTCAGGATTCAGGATCTAGAATGTAATCGTGTCTATAGCTTTACAGTTACTGAATCAGCAAAATAGTTACTTGCTTTGGCAAGGTGGAAAAAAAAAAGTAAAGATTCATTCAAGAGCTGATGTAAAATGTATCTTGTTTTGAAAACAAAATGGGATCAAATAAAACAAGAAGGAAACCCTTCCAGATAAATAAAATAACCTCAAGATGTATACCATTTTAGCTGTAATAAAAATGTTGTGTCCCAGATTATCCTAATGTATCAAACTAATACTTGCTAATTAGGGCAACCTCTACTACCTGGGGCCAATATCACTGAGCTGATGCTTATATCAGATATACTTGATCATTTTGAAGTGAGACTAACAGAAATCAGCATAGCTCTAATCACTTTTGAGGGATATAGATTTTAAATACGTGACAAAATTTCAGGTAAATTCACACTACGCATTTTCTTGCGTGTTACAACTCACTCCACAGTATTGGTCAGAAAACACTAGTAGCTAAATTAAACTCAGTAGCTACTAAGATAGATTGCTTTTTATGCAACAACCGTTGTAAATCTTTTTAACAACACCTTATAGCCCATGTAGAACTTGCAACAATGGCTACATAAGCACCACAAGGTGTATAATTTCTTGAGGCAATACATACCAATTCCTAACTCATCAGCTTTATCAAGTCCTTTAGCTTTATGTAAAGACTGATTATGCTGTAAAGACCTTATCTCTTTTACTTCTATTTTAAATGAATTGAAAGTTCTTCTGTGGGGATTTTTCTGGAAGAAATTATGAGAATTGTCTCAAGTAGAATTACAGATGATGTGAAAAGTACAAGTTTGATCCTTAACACTGTAGTGTGCTCAACTACTGTTACTACAATTATCATAACCTTCATAACTGGAGAAGGAAGATTAGTAGGTATTCTAATAATATGCTTTTCTGACTAGAAATTAATCATCTGATAGTAATCATCTGATAGTCCTCTGTAGGGAAGACTATCAAAGATTCTGGAAGAACATTAACTCAATTTAGTCTAATCCTAAAATCATAGAATCATAGAATCAGAAGGTTGGAAAGGACCTGCAGGATCATCTAGTCCAACTGTCCTCCCATCACCATTACTACCACAAGCTACTAAACCATATCTTGTAGCTCCTCATCCAGACGCCTCTTGAACACTGCCAGGGACGGCGACTCCACCACCTCCCTGGGCAGGTCATTCCACTGCCTGACCACTCTTTGAGAGAAAAAGATTTCCCATATATATCTAACCTAAATCTCCCCTGGCACAACTTCTGGCCATTTCCTCATGTCCTATTTGTTGCCTGGGAGAAGAAGCCAAACCCCTCCTCATCACAACCTCCCTTCAGGAAGTTGTAGAGTCCAATGAGGTCTCCCTGGATCCTCCTCTTCTCCAGACTAAACAATCCCAGCTCGCTAACCAGAATGCTTCGCTATATTCAGTGGAGGCTTCCTTTCAAGTTCAGTGGAATTATGTGGTCCACTTTGCATATAATCAATTCGGTAATATTACTAACATTTAGTGCTGTGAGAGAAAAAAGATCATTAATCTAGAGTTTCGAGTATGTAAAACAAATATAAATTTCCTGACACGTGCCGCCCAGTTGATCAAGACTGAGTAAGAACAAAGACATCAAGTGACTGTGCTAAGTCCAGGAGTTGTGAGAAAGGTCTGAGACAAGGTGTTTTCAAGCAGTTCTTATTGCAAAGTAGTCTAACAACTTGTGTTCTGTTCTGGACGTTAATTGGCTTCTCAGTCTTTAATTTTGCAAATCTTCACAAAATTTGTAGATTTTCAGTTTATTATCTCAAAGTTGCATCACATTAATAAGATTCATCTGTTGCAAGCCAGCAACAAATAAGTCTACGATGTAAATGTATAACATCAGCATTAATCGATGGTCCAAGTACAGCTATACATTTCTTTTTCTGCTCTTGGTGTAGCCTATGCATTGTTTCTGGCCTGCACTGAAAAACAATTTCTTCTTTCTTCCAGAGTATATATAAAGCAATATTTTACGAAAACAAATCTTGTCTACTATTACAGTCACATTACAAATATCTCTGTTCATATATTTTAGTATGCACAAGTATGCTGTTAGGTGAACATAAAACATGGGCCTACTAAATCCTACACTACAGTACACAGAAGCAGCTAGAAATGAAGGTTTTCTTTTCTGTAGAATAATAAATTCAAAGTTAGAAAACGTCAAAGAATTCCATATAATTAATATTCAGAATTACCAGTATGCTAGATTTAGACATAAATAATGTAAGCTGTTCTTATTATTCTGTTTTTATTAAAACCTTGATGTCAATAATAATTAATAGGCTGTTACAGATCTAAAACTTGCTAGATAGACAATTTTTTCTTTATTTGGTCAAAAGTTGCAATCAAAAACTTACCACATAGATTATCTGAAAAATAACCAGTTCAGCATGTTTATGAAAGTTTAATTCTAGGTGCATAAAATGATCTAACAATTTTCTTTCTTTTGAGTGGAAAAAAAAATATCAGTGTAACACTCCTTCATACAGTCCTTTCTTCAAACTCAAAGTTGAAATAAAATTGTATTTGTAATTTGTAGGTGCTATTATATATACCAGATAGGTAAATTAACATCTGTTTTACGACATATTGTGTAGAAAGTTGTTTTAAGTAGTATCTAGGAGTTTTCATTGCTATTTGGCACATCTAATTCAAAATATGAGACAAGTGCTTGGGCCATTTCTATTTAGTCACTTAGCTGCTTCTGCATTTCCTACGCATTTTTCTTCTTTTTTCATAAACATTAAACAATTCTGTCTGCTTTACTTATGGTGAATAACAGCTAGGTCCCTCCCCTATTCCAAATCTAGTCTCCAAGTTCTATATTTTACTGACAGTATTTGTAACCTTTCAAAAGTTTCTCTGTTTACTCCAGGTTGTCTTAGAGCTCCCCTTGCTGTTAGATGCTGTTATGAGGCAGTGAAGCTTGCACTAAAGCTAATGCACATTATTAGGCAGCATTCACAAAACCATTTATAGTGCTGTGATGTAACAGTGTTATATAAACCAGAATTCCATATTTAATTGGGCAAATTTTTTAACATGCAGTAACAGCTACAGTAATGCAGTGTTTGTTTTCTCCAAAGATTTGCAGATTACATAAAGAACTGTTTATAATATAGTATTATTATTTCTATCAAAAGATCACAATTGTGAGAAATACTACTTTTAGTTTCAAAACAACTATATTCCTACCGTGGAAAAATACTCATGTTACTCATACCAGTATGGAATTAAGCTACTGGAATAAAAAGGTATTAGTTGAGAAACAATAAAAAAACAATAAAATACAAAAACATTTGTGGAATAATGCATCAGTGAATATAATTTTATTCTAGACTTTTAATAAGTTCTGAGTTCTTAAAGATCAAAGTGTTATTTTTCAAACAATGAATTGCAATTTTTTTTAATCACTCAAGTACCATTCTTAATCAAAAGGTTACTAAGATATAAGATTTTAGCTCTTACAGTACTTTTTAAAACTGAAAAACAGTTTTATCCCACAACAGCTATTATTTAGCTTTATAAAGCCATTATAAAAGCCATTCATAAATCTTTTTTTTATTTAAACAATAGGTGTCTAAAAATATCATAAGCATCTGTGTGGCTGGATGCCATTTATTGTTGCTGCTGGTGGTTGTAACAAGTCAAGAATATTCCCTATTAAAAAGACACAAAACATTTCAAATATATTACTTCTAAAAGTATTAGTCATATTTGACATTATTGAAACTCAAATTTTGAATCTGACTATTGCTTATATAACTACTGTCATATGCTGTTTTTGAAACTACCGAAGGAGGTTTATGATTTCACTAACTACTGTTAGAGCAAAACTGATTACAGTAGATACAGGAGGAATTTAAATTTATGCCTCCTTGTAAACAAGGATTTATATACATATTTAGAGTACAAGGTACTGAGACTGAATATTTTAATGGAAACACAGAAGTTCATTATGATTTGATGGAGAGTATTGCAGTGAAGAAAAGCTTTCAATTTGGTTATCTTCGAATGCTGAGCCATTTAAAAGTGTGGCTTTTCATATAAAACAGAAATTGAGTTCTCCTCTATCAGAGATGGGGAGGGAAAGAAACCCAATTCCTAAAACACTGAAAATTCTGACCACAGAACACACAAAAATCATCCTTATCTGAAGATCTGGGGCATAGAGAGAGAATACAGTATGTAGTACAGATAATATAATATATAGCCAGTAGATTGGTTTACGGTTGTGATTACGTTTAAAGAATTGAACTTATATTTAAAGCTTTCAATCTGCTTGATCTTTTCTACTTCTCCACTACTACACTGGCACTGAATAAAAAGTAACGCAAAAAAAAAGACCACTTCTTTTATCCATAGAGGTATCCAACCCCAAAAAGAACCAAAAGAAAACATAAGGTAAGAGCACTTGCCATATTTCATTCAGATGACACAATGTTAGAGTATTTTAATTTTATGCTGTACAGTCACATTCAAAAGATGTTTTGCTCCTTTCTGCTGTCCAGCACAACAGTAAAGAAGCATAAGCAGAAAGGCCCTGTGGTTTGAAATGACCTGACCTTTCTAGAAAGGAAATTAAAAAAACGCATCTTCATTAGAGGCTGAGAAAAAAAAAGCAACCTCACTGGGACAAACAAGAATTTCCAAATTGTTCTGTATTACTCAGACAAGTTCCAAGTTTTATTGTACTTGGAAGACAAAAAGTCTTAGGACTGTAATGACAAATAACCTCTGTCTCAGAGAATCTACGCAGTCATGGAGCTTGTCTTCCTTTCTAAAGGTCTCTTCTTCATTTCACTCAACTGATATTTGGCTTTACTCTCCTTTATCATTTTCAACTGAGTTCCTACCTAGTCTGAAGATAAACATTTTGAAATACAAAATATTGACAGATCTTTTTAGGGAATATGAATTTCAAATAGTTTCCTGGGGCAGCATTATCATTATTAGTTTGCTTTGTTGGTCTTGTTAAATCATTTGTATTATCTCACTGGTTGTCTTTTATTCGTAGTTGTTTATTCGAGCCAGTTTTCAGGCCTACATAACAATGGACAAGGTTATAAGGTGTTCTCAGCAATTCCAGTTTCATTTATGCAAGTGAACAAAGGGATCAGCTAACTCAACCCTTTAGTTGGTTTAAATAATAACTGCTTAAATGCATCAGCACAAATTAATAAGTAGTCTTACAGACAGGTAAGGAGATTTTTTAATTCCTATTATTCAAATCATTATTTATGTCTCTGGGCTTACTTAATCTACTTGCTCTAGTTCAGACACATTCTTTTCAAGACCAAGAGAGTAACTAGGACTAACAGTGAAGTGAAAAATGTATTCATGGTATTTAATATAATATTACTTACTAAGAATTACAGAAGGCCAAAGACAAGAAGCAATACAAGCATGCCCTGGACCATTCTAACAGCAGGAGGACAGGATGAGTTCCTTGAACTAACTCTTGGCAGAAAACTAGCTAATGCTGAAATATTGAGTTGATTGCATAGTTCCTAATTCAGAGTCTTATTTTATGCTTGGAATTCCTTGCTCTACTGAAACAAGAGAAAGACAAAAAGGGTGAACAGAAGACCCTGTCCAAAAGTCTAGGAGGCACAGAGGCATTTTCTACCTTTACATACAAGATGGAGAAAAAAAAAAGAGAGAAGAATCAATTTAATTAATGGCTAAAGCATTAGCCTGCTGTGTAACAAGATAGATTAGGAAATACTAGTAGTACAACCATAAAACCTCTTATTCATGTTTTCAGAAGTTGATCAAAACCAATAAAGGATTTCCTCAACAGTATTTTTTCATTCTGAACAATTTTAATATCAAACTAATGAAGCTCCACTATTTTGTGTTGAAGATCAATTTATCTATAGAAAATTAACAAAACACTCAAGAAGAAATCATGATATTTCATCTTTTTCATCTACTTTGTCTACTACAGTTATTTCAACATACAACCTCTCATCTACAAATCTTCTGGAAAGTTAGCCATTGCAAAAAGAATCAAGTTTAAAAAGATTTAGATTACATATATATTATAGATCTATTATAAAGGCATATCACATTATTTTAACATCGCTGCTTGATTTTTCTTTTCTTATAACTCATAGAACCTCTATTCTTTCCATAACTAGTTTCATTACCTAATCACTGCTTCACACTCACAAAAAATTTCTTTTTTGATAGTAGCACATAGGATGGATCCATTGCATGTGCTGTCTCAACACTGTAAGAATTCATCACTCAGCATAGGTTGATTCAAAATACAAGAAGGAAGACTCTTGTGTAGGCTTTCTTTAGACAAGAGCGTTGATGCATACAGGAAACAACAGTACTCACATACCTGCTCTTAGTATTGCATTTTAACACAGAGGAAATACATCAATGGTATCGTGTTAGGATAACTTTACTTTCCCCCCAGCAGTCACTCTGAGTGTACAACGCTGGCAAATACAATGTAGAATGAGCAGCGACTTAAAACTAAGCTTTCAAAAGATCTAAGTTCTCAGATACAACTTATTCCAGAGTCACACAGCTAACTTCATCATTCCTACGTGCTTCATGAGAAAAAGGAACAATATTAATCTACTTGAGCTATCTGGAGAACCTGAAAAAAATATTTTTTTTTTAAATCTCATGTTAAAAACTTAGTTAGCATTATCCCTACATTGAGAACTCTATTGAGACTCTTTTGACTAATTTAGTTTAAAAAAATCCATCTATCTGCGGTAGTCCAAAACAACATTGTTGTCTACACAGAAATAAACACCATTCCATTTAGAAAAAAGTGTTTTTGTTTGGAGACAGCTTCTGAATGCTCATATGAAAAAATAATCTAAATGATCACTGTAAACAGCCTTCATTTACTGTCAAATGCACACTCATGAGAGTGCATTACACCTACTCTTTGACCTGCAAGTCCAAATTAATTAATAACTAGAAAAGAAAAAAAGAAATAGCTTTTAGTGCTGTAAACTCCTCACATTGATTTGTTATGAGAACACAAGAGTTTGCCAAAATACATATACATTCTTTTCCTTGCAGGTGGTGGGTTTTACTCCCTCCTTCCCACTCCCACAAAAAAAAAAAAAAAAAAAAAAAAAAAAAAAGTCCTGTCTAAAAAACTACTTTGATTTTTTTTATTTATTTTTTTTTAATACAGGCAATTTCACATAGGAGAGGCCAAAATTAACAAGTTATGCATTCTGTGTAGTACACCTAATGAGACCATTAACAATTCGGAACCATGTAACCAGAAAGGGAGCATAGGTTTCTCCAGGGCATCAGTCACACATGCCAGACACTGAAAGTGATGAACCTTTTGCTCCTCTAACACACACATGAAGTAATAGCCAAAGATGCCATGTGAGAAACAGGATTTCATCTCCCAAGATGACCTAAGTTGAGATATTAATTATTCCTTTGGGAACCAGCTACAGTGAAATGCACTCTTTAAATGCTACCATGAATACATCAACTTGAATTTTTAAGATCCAAGGCTAGCAGAATCCACAAAGCTTGCATAAATAATCATGAAGCTATGGGCAAATTAACTTCAATGTATATTTTTAGCTCTTTGGCTATACTCTAAATTCATAAGATCATACGGCAATCGTTAAAATAGTAGTTAACTTCACAACACTCACATCTCCAGTTGCTTCCTAAGTGCACCATGAATGGAAAAAATAAAAATAATAAATTGAGTGAAAAAAGTTATAACATTCTTCCAAAAAAACCTTCAAATTCACTTGTTATCATGAATTAAGCTAGCAACTAGAAGATTGTGTAAGGTCATAAAGAGAAGCATAACCTGAAGCTCTGCTGATGTTTAGAGCAGAACTGTACACTTGTGCTTCTTCTAGTAAAATTGTTTCGTTTTAGATAAAGCAAACTGATCTGAGAAATAGGCAGTCTTGGGATATTAATCCTTCACAGGAAATACTTAAAAAAAAAAACCACACAGGACACCTCCAAATAAATACTAAGCCTAGTGAACAAACTGATCTTACTTCTGCCATGTATTTTGGCAGACTTTGATTATATGTATTCTAATATACACAGAATCAAGTAGAAAACTGAGTATTCATTATACTCCGAAAGACAAACTTGCAAATGGAATAATTAATGGAAAGGTTTTTTTTTTTTAATGAAAAGGAAAGCTTCACATTTACATATTAATGTCAGTTAATATTACAAATGCTAGCAGAGAAGTGAAAAGATTTAGAGAAAAAATATGGAACTATAGAGATATTTTTTAAAATGGTAGTTTACATCATAACAAATTCAATGATTTGATATTTTTCTTAAGAACAAAAAACAGTGCTTTGAAATACCTGAACAGTGTGTCCCTATTATTTAAATATGCTTTTGAAACATCCAAACTGTTTCAAATATATTAAGGACTCATTGCGGGTGTGTGTGTGTGTGTGTTTATGTTGGAAGAGTGTGTTCAGTTTATGCTGACAGATATGGTCAGTACTGTAAAGACAAGAAAAACACTAACTTAGTATTTTAATATGTTAAGTCAAAGGCAACCATACAAGTTGGCCATTTTCAGAAAATATGACCATGTAAAGGGAAAATAGTCAATGAGAAAAAAGTATAGGCATAACTTAACCTGATGAACAGTTGTCTTAATGAACAGTGCCTCCCTCACCTTGAAACAGACCAAGGAAGTTAACAGGAAAGATTTAAATATTTATTTTAATTCTACAGTCATGAATTTTGTTGTAGTAAACTATTAGTCACATTCTGACTGATGTGTAGCTTCTTCTTTGAAGAACTACTAGAGAATTCTTGTATTATCTCTAAGCAATTTTTTAAGGCCTCCCCCTCATTTTGTTTCACTTGCAGAAACTATATACAACTATAAGTATTCCCATTTGTTATAACAAAATCTGCTGTTTATTATTGATTTTATTCATAGCTTCTGCATGCAACAGCAACCTTACTTCAAGAAGAATATACATTTTTAATGGCTTCAAAAAGAAGATTCACAGATCCAATTCTTAAATCTATTTCAAGACACTTTTGCTCATCTTTTAATATTTAAAGGTCAAGTAACAAATAATTCAGAACAGTCTGTATAGACAGAATACTCTCCATTTCTTTAAAGTCTCAGAAAAAGTAATTAAATTAAAGTGAGAAGAGTCAATAGAAAATATTGAATAGCCTGAGGAGATGCAACTTCAAAGAATAACAAGCAGCTGCAAAGAAAAGAAATAGGCTTAAAGTTTTCCTAAAAATGAAGTAATAGGAGGAATATTCAACCCTTTTTATTTATACAAAGTGCTACAGCAGAACAACTGAAAACAAAAACAGAATTAGAAACAGAAACTCTAAAATGATCATCTGTTTTTATTGTAAGAAATTTTACTAATATTAAAGGCCTTCTAAACATGAGTTTATTCTTTTTTCTTAAATCTGATAAACAATACATGCTAGCTACCCTTCCCGAGGTGATTTTTCCTTAGATCTTACATACATGAAGAAGGTGCTCCAGAAGCTCTGTTATTCAACTTCAGTGATAATAATGCAAGGAGGGTAATGGCAATAGATCACATATCCAAAATGCCTTTCATAAATTCCTTTGCCTTAGGTTCACACATTTATTCACTACTTTCCAATACTCATTGTTTACTGTAAAGTACTTCTGCTTCTCTCAAGCAGACCACACCGCTCTGTTGAAACAAACCCTGTGGAGAAAGTGCTAAAAAAAAATCAGAGCTCTAGGTAATACACTGCAGCACTCATGTTTTATATCTATTACACTGTTACATTACTAATGCCTTGAGATTTACCAGTTGCTACACACCATCCTTGATTTAAACCAACAGCAGATAAAATGAATGTAAAAATTTACTATTCATAAAACAAACAGCAATGTTAGAAGTGTTTTCGAAAGAAATATGTAAAAGGAAAGGAAATTATGACAAGGTAAATATTCTTCCCCAAAATCTGATGACTTGCTGTGGATTCTTTTTTACTCACTTTAATCAGTGATTCTATCGTAGTGAAGATCATGTTCTATATCATACAATTCAAAGACAGCTTTCTGGTTAAACACACAATCTCGCCATTAGCATCATTCAGCTATGATCTAGATCCTATTTTTCTAATCCAAATCACCTCCTCCCTACCAGAAAGAAATATTTACCTTCAGTTTATTTAGGATAGTCCTGATAACCAAATTAAAAGAAAGAATTATTATTATTATTATTATTTTTTAAGAACAAGGATTGCTTTGTCAGATGTCACATTATCACAGAATTATTTGAATCACAGAATCATAGAATTGCCCAGGTTGGAAAAGACCTTCAAGATCATCAAGTCCAACTGCAACCTAGCCATACTACCATAACTCTAACAACCCACCGCTAAATCACCTCCCTGAGCATCTGTGTTGGAAGGGACCCTTACAGGTGACCTAGTCCAGCTGCCCAGCAACAAACAGGGACATCCACAGCTAGAACAGGTTGCCCAGAGCCTGGTCCAGCTCTGCCTTGAAAAGTCTCCAGGGACAGGGCAGCAACCACCTTCCCTGGGCAATTTGTTCCAGTACCTCACTACCCTCACTGTAAAAATCTTCTTCCTTATATCCAGTATAAATCTCACCTTCTTTTGGTTTGAAACCATTTCCCCATGTCCTCTCTCCACAGATCCTGCTGAAGAGTCTGTCCCCTTCTTTCTTAAAGCCCTCTCTTTAGGTACAAAAAGGCTGCTACCAGGTCTTTTCTTTTCCAGGCAGAACAGTCCCAGCTCTTTCAGTCTGTCCTCACAGGGGTTGTGTTCCATCCCTCTAGATAAGCTCTAACAGGTCCATGTCTGCCCTGTACTGAAGGATCCATACCTGGATGCAGTACTCCAGGTGAGATCTCACCAGCACAGAGTTGAGGGGCAGGATCACCTCTCTCAACCTGCTGACAATACTTCTTTTGAGGCAGCCCAGGATACAGTTCTTCACACCTTGCCAAGTTCAGTTCCAGTTGGATCTTGGCCCTATCCCAAAAAGCATCTCTGTACTCCTCCTAGGGTACCTGTCCCTGCTTCTACTGCATATGCATTTTCTTCTTGCTCTCCAGTTTGACCAGCAGGTCCTGGTTCAGCCATGCCAGTTTCTTGCCTGCCTCTCCTGACTTTCTACACCTGGAGATAGAGAGTTCTTGTGCCCTAAGGAAAGCATCCTTAAAAATCTGCTATCTCTGTTCTGTTCTCTTGTTCTTGAGGATAGTTTCCCCAGGAGGTTTTGCTTACTAACTTCCTGAAGAGCTGGAAGTTGGCTTTCATAAAATTTAGTCAAATAGACAAGGTTGCTATCTAGTCAATTATACCACCACTGAATGAAGGATAAAATGCCATAAAACTGTCTTCCCAATTCACTGAGAACCGTCTGTTGCTTCTTTTGAATCACCTCCATCCATTTAGAGGCATTATTTTCTTTTTTAAAATCAGGCAGTCCACTGGCACATATATAACACAGATATCAAATTAGGTAAAATGAATATTGTTTATTACAGTCTCTTAAACCTTTTTACAGTAATCAAACACTGGTGAGGTTTAGGGCCTGTAATCCCCTGCAAAGTATCCTTACCAGTTACTAAAATTACAATGTCTGAACTACATATGCTAAAATCCAGATGTCAGCTGACAGTTCTGAAACTGTAATGCTATAAGAGTAAAGAAATAGTCCTATAGCTTTACAACATCCCCAAAAAGCAATGAAGTAGTGTTTCAAAAGCTTGCAACTGGATCACTTTAGAAATCTCTTGTTCCTACTTCTTGTTTCCACAAGCTCAAATACTCAGCAAATCAAAGATGCCTGGGAAAAAGAAAACATGATAGGAAGCACTTTGACAGAATGAGTTCCTAAGAAGCAGATGTGCTACTGAATTAATACAGAAGTTGACTTAAATTAACTTCCTCTGCTTAATTACTTGCATTATAGGTCCTCATGATATGCTATTAATATTCGGAAGTAATTACATACAGGCTAATCAGTTTTGATAAGTCTACAAATTCCTTATCAGAAAACTTTAGAAAAGTTGTAATTTTGCTCTTTAGCATTATTTTGGCAACTCCTCTATACATTAGGCTCTCTATACTAATGGGCAAGTAACAAATAAGAAGTAGGAACAAAATAAAAGACTTAAAGAGATTTAAATTGTCAAAATTGTAATTCTCACATAATTTCTTTTCTAAGTATTTAAGAGTAAAGTGCTTGCAGTGACTGAGACAAACGTAACTGGCTTCAGAACGAAGACCAAACCTGATAGTTTTTAAAACACCTAGATTAACCTTTTCTTTCTGACATTTACCCTTATTGTTAAAAATACAAAGCTGTCTACAAAAGAGCAAATCAGAAATCATTACACTAAGAAGGGTAAAGCATTCTATGGAATTGTTCTATAGTTAAAAAAAGGGATTAAAAAAAAGAATTAAACCATCAGCAAGTACAACCTTCCTCAAACAAAGCCTAATATAGGTGCTGTTTTCAACAAAGCTCTGCATGTCTATCGCTCCTACTTAATGAAGTTAATGAAGTCTTTCTTTACTCCCTGTACTTATACCATATTTTAACACAGCCTCAAAACTCTCAACAAAGTGCCCTAGCCACACAGATTGATGAAACTCACAGAAAGGATCTGTGTTACTGTGGAAGAGGGATGAAGAACAGCAATGTGATCCAGGAAGACTTTTTTGACCTAGTACTCATAGGGAAAGCTTTTCCTAATCCAAGCTATTGTTGCTATCTTGAGTAATTTTGTTTTGCTTTTTTAATCTTATTGAATGAAGTGTCAACCAACATTAATATTAAAATATTCTAATGACATTGCCCTCTGGTGACAAAACAAAACTAGTCTATAATATTTATTTGAACCTCACATTTATTGATCTAATTTTAATTTTGACCTCTGATTGATTACTGTACTGTTCCATCGGTAATCTACCGATGGAAATATTTGCTCACTTGCCATTTGTTATTGTATTTTTTAAGTGCTACCTTCTTTGTAGTATTGCAATATGGGTCATAAATTCTGATAGAGTAGATAATTTGGAAGATCTTTTCAGTGCTTAACAGATTAAGCCTTTCACAAAAAGAAAAAGCTTTACATTTCCTAAAACTATTTTAATCAACCAGTGTGTAAAGTAAGCTATATATGTACTTATAATTTCAAGCCAGTGACAGTTCAGTACTTTTTCAGCTGTAAAAAGGAAAAAAAAAAAAAAAATCACTCAAGTTTGTTCAGTAATGGCTATGTGAAGCCTCTGGATTAAACTGAATCCATAGAGGAAATAACCTGTAGTCATGCTTTCCAAATACAAAACAAAAACCTTGAAGGCTACCACTTCTTATCTCTCTGAATAAAGTAGATCTATGGTCTGTAACCCAAGACTACTCCTTTCCATGGAAGTTCTCTAATTACTAATATACAAAGTAATACTCTCATGCTTTCTCTATAGAAAAAAAAAGTCCTAATTCTTGCATGAAAAACTGAACATATCCAATAAAACCATTTCTCCAATGCTAGAATAATCCCCAATACACTAATTGCTTCAATGCAGGCAATTTGTTTGTAGTGAAGTCCACAGAAAACATAGTATCACATTTGTTAAGACTATATTTGTATGATTTTTATTGATTTTGATATTTTAAAAAAGTGAATTAGAAACATGAGTATCAATGATTTTAAAAAGAAAAGGGTTATTTTCTAAAAATATATTTTCCTTGAAAGTACAGAAACTTAAGCCCACAGAGACTGCAGGAATCTTTCTCTTTCATGCTGATGAAACTAATTTACAGAGCTGAAAAAGCAGCATACGCTTCATTTCCATCACTTTCTCTCTCACTTTGATGTTGCTTCCACTTTCCTCCTCTAATGTATTCACATTCACAAGAAGAGTGCAGCACTATAAAAGGCTGCTGTTGTTATTTATGCTCTACCTTATAATCAACACTTTGCCATTGGTCACTTCTGAAATAAGTTATTAGACTTCCCTCTATTTTAAAAAACTTTCCCTTGCAGTTTGCACCTTCTCTCCCCCAAAATCTTGTTAAATGACTACACGTGAACTACTACAGCATAAAATTATGATAAATGATGCCTGTAAATAAGGATATTAAGGATATTTCCTCAATTATCAATGCCTGCATTCTAAAGTACTAATATTTAATTTTCCCTGTGCAATGAAGTTAATGCAGTGCTGTCAAAGCATTTTCCCTTGTCAAGTACTAGCCAGTCCAGCTTCTTCAAAGAGCCTCAGTGCTAAACACTATATAATTCCTAAATCATTTTACTGCTTTAAAAAAAAAAAAAAAAAAAAAAAAAAAACTGGAACTAATTTTATTAGAAAACAACCAACTTACACACTATCAGAGCTATTTTTAAATTGGCACAGAAAAGAAATAAATACAAAATTGTAGCATGCAGAAGGCAGACTAGGCTTCACTTAGGTCATCTTACACATCTGCATAATTATGCACTAGACTGTTCGGTCACTCAAGCATAGAGTAAGTTTACAGTCAATGAGCTGGAACCTCCTGATTCAGGCAATGTTTGCCTATGTAATTTTCCTATTAGAGCACAACGATGTTTTTCATTTCTGAAAGAACAGTGGAACAGTTCTTACTGTATGGGTGTTTGTTCAGTTCTCCAGATTCTAATTCATTATTTAATCTTAGCTTAAAGTAAGTGTCAGATAAACTGCACTGATGCATGGTTTCAGTTACATGATGATTATACACACAAACACACCCAGGGTGGGAAGGACAGTAGCCCAGAGGAAAAAAAAAAAAAAAAAAAAGCAGATGAAGAAAGTTTGTTACCTAAGTTAGTGATCATATCATTCATTTTTTATTTTTTAAAGGACAAAGAAAAGAGCAATTAGACAGAAATGCATGGCATAATGTAAAAGCATTTGTCCACAAAAAAATACGTAAGCATTTGCTTTGTCTTTGGCTGCAGGTATCCAAAAGCAGGTCAAACAGGAGTGTCTCCAAACTGCTACAGATCTCTGCTGATTTCAGTCTGCTACAGTGCAAGCAGAAGTTTCTGCTAACATGCATTACAATGTCAAGATTGGGACTGCAATTTAGATACTTGCACTTCTGGGAAGGCCTCCAGAAGACACAAATACAAACTAATATATAAAAATAATGAAGACGCAAACCAAACTAATGAACACTAGAAGAAAATGATGACTGTTTTGTCCCAGCAGGCCCAGGTTTTATAATCAAGTTCACGTCAGACTTTGAAGTTAGAGAAATCGTACTTCAGGTCTGTCTCAGACACTCAAAATAATAGTGCTGCCTGGATGTTGCCAGGCTATTCCTGCATCAATTAACTACCTTCATTAAATTAAAACACCAAAGGGGACAACTCAGCTGATATAAAAATCTAAGAATCAGAGTAGCTTTTCCCCACTGTGATTTATCTATTACAACTAGACTAAGCTGTTCCTGTTATAGCAAGCTCAGGAAAACAGCCATTACAAAAATTACAGCTCTGAAGTCATCTTCTATTTGCCTAGCAGGCTTGCTGTTAACAGAGAAACCTTCCCCTCCTCTCTCCCAAACAAACCAACTCCACACTATTTGAGAGTCATAGGGAAAAAAAAAAAACACATGTAAGTAGGAAATCCATAAAGAAATGAGAGTACTGAGAAGAAAATGTTATACATAACTATGAATAAGAAAATAGCATCACAGAACAGGCTTCTGAAGTTTGTTGTAGGCAAAATGCAACGGGAATGATACTTAATTCTCTCAGAGGCAGCATACTAAGTATGTTGATAAAAAGGAAAAAATCAGCTTAGAAATACACTAAATGTATTTGAATCTCATTTGAAGGTTTACATTTTTAGCTTTTAATGAGACATCATAACTCGCTGTCGAAACTTTCAGCTTTGACACTGAAAAAACATTTGATGAGTTAAATAAAAACAAGAACACCTCTGGCTTCTGCATGTCTACATTTTAAAAACACTGAATATTAACTCAGTTAATATAAAATGCTAAAAATCCATGAGATGCCTGAAAATCTTTGGTGCAAATACGTAGTGTTTAAATTGTCTAGGCAGCTAGCTAGAGCAGCTTCACTACATCTAGAACATTTGAGTTAAAGGTAGTAGAAGACCAGAGCTCAGGATGACATCATGCATTTCTTCATGGTCCAAGACACATACCACTTTCCATGGAATTGATGCACATGAACATGAAAAGCCTTTTGTACACCTTAATAATTACAGTGTTGTGGGAACAGAGACCTTTATGCTTCAGTTAGCCTTCTAATTAATAATTATCATGATATTTCTTCAATGAAGCAAGTTCAGCTATATCTCAACAGAACAGATGATTAAGTGATCTAAACATGGATAGAAAGATGTTTGTATTCTTTTTGTTCTTCCTTCCTATTCTTTCTTCTTTCAAGTTCTTACCCTTCAGTAAACACAAAACTGAACATGTTATTGCATTTCGGGTTAGATTTGTTCACCCAAAGATAGGTATTTGCTACTAGTTTGCATTTACCAATAATTGTTACTAATTTACCCAGCTCCATTTGCTGATCTGCAGTCGTGTGATATTTGCCAACTGCATGTTTCAGCCACCCTTCACTATATCAACTGATCAGACAGATGTAAAAAGAGCTGGATAGTTTATTGATGAGAAAGGAGATTATAAAATGGACAACACAGCAAAAGCAGTAAGTGGCTTACAATTCCCAGGCAGTTATTATTTCTACACTGAAGCATATCATGAGATATCTTGTCTCCAGTGGTTCATGTTTTAGATATGCAAGAACTTTAAAATGCATTATAGTGCATATGCAGCAAGTACAATATTATGAGATACTAGTTTGGCAGTTCATATTAAGAAATTAAAAGAAAGAACTACATAAGGCAGTAAGACAAAAACTGTTTCTGAAGTAACAACTTCCCAGCAAATATGGTGGACCTGAAGCAGTCTTTATACAACAGAGAACATCATCATTTATAATGGTTTAATCTGCTTTTTCTTGCTAATAACATGGGTAATGCAGTTGATAAGGCCAGAGTTTGACTCATTACTAATAAGTTTAAGCTTACTTTTTCAGGAATAATCTGTATTGCGTACTCTCGCTCTAGAGCACATATAATGATGGCAGATAACAGTGACAGATCATCTTTATAAGTCTTGTCAGCTTATGTTGGTAGTTATTCTGATAAAAATAAACATTAAGGTCACGCAAAAAAAGAAAACAAAACCCATACCTGACTGTAATACCTAGAAAATATAGATTAATTAAGTTGACTACTTTTTCTTAATTAGATAGTCAACTAAATTATTTACTTAAGTTACCCGCTGGAGGAAAAAAAAAATAGATAAAGAGCCTGTAGAATTTTTGTTTTAATATTAAAATCCTTCTTAGAGAAGTAATAGTCACATAGGTTGTTGCTACAAAAGTAAGTAATGTACTACTATCAAAAAAGAGACTGCCTATTCCATCTTTTTAATGCCCACTTGTTTTCATTCCAGATTTCTAGGTCACCCAAAGAAGCTGAAGCCCTAATTCTAGTCTCACCTGAACATAGCGAGCAGAAAATTAAACAAATTCTACTATGCTGACTTAAAAGAGATAAAGTCAAAAGGATTACTTTTAAACTTCACTTTCATCAAGTCAGGCCAAAAACAGACTTATAATACAGCATAGGCTTTCAGGTGAGGCACTTTTCCATGTTAGAAACAATAAGAACTTCATGGCTTTTTGTCCTGTATTAGTGATTCACATGGGTACATGCTATATATAAAAGGAAACTTCATCACCTTTTCCCTGTACTTTAAGGCTTAACAATGTAGGTGTTCCCTGAGATTATTTACTGGATCATACATTTGGTAGAAATAAGTCCACAGTTTTCATGTATTTAAATGTATGCTTAGCAGTGCACAGTAGTGTACTGGGAATACGTTATAGGGTGCTGGAAGCAAAAAGGACTGCTATAGTGGCCTCTGTGAAAAGGAGCCACATTTCAGACAAAGCCCATTCTAGCTAGTTCCAGAAAAGTCTAAAGACAGTACCCTGCACAGCTGAGACCATCAACCAAGCAATACCTCTGCAGAAAAAGTACTTCTAAAAAAGATAAAACACACCAGACAGAAAGGGTAGAATAGAACAGAAAGAGTAAGAAACAAAGGGAACAGCAAGAACAGAGGACAGAAAGTGTTCTGGACACCACAGTAGATACTCACACTTACAGATGAACAGCAATACATTTACTGATACAATCTAATTATTTAACAAAGCTTAATCATAAGTGAGACAGTACCTTATGATTCAAGATAGCAAAACATATGTTATCATTTACTACAGAGTTAAACATGCTCATACAGGAATTTCTCCCACTGATTCACAATGTGCAGAGCAGACCCCCTTGCTTCCTAAACTCCTTCAACCATAGAAACAAGGAGCGTAAATACAAATTAACTTACTTATAATTCCAGACTCAGTCAGTAACTTATTCACAAAGAAGAATATGAGTACAACCAATCTAAGAAACAACCTTTGCAAAGCTTCAACAAACTATCGGCGACTTACTAAGGACTAATGAATCTCTTGACTTTAAGACGTAAGGGATCTCAGCAGCATAACCTCAACAGGCAACCCTACTCAAGAGAAGCTCCATCTCACATCCAGTCTCACTGAAAACGAAGAGCTGAATGAGCTTTTTGGGCTGCTCACCCTTTATGATGTAAAGTGGCTGACTCATAGTCCTGGTTTTTGTGCATGCTCAATTGGCTTTCAGCTGCTGGACCAGGTGTCTACCATCATCTCTCTAAGCATGCAGTTTGAGAGAGATTTGTGGTCATTGTCTGCCTTAGCGAGGTAGTAAATGTTTTCAGCCTCTGCCTTAGCAAGGCTGTGGATATAAAGGCCACATCGAAAGAGAAACCCTAGGGGAAGCCTCCAGAGATCCTACACTAAAGCAGAGAAAAGGTGTGAAGAGGAAAGAGTGGCAAACTGAAACTACTATATACTGATCAACTTCATCCACCCAATCCTCCATTCTCTGCACCCGCTTGGGGGGGGGGGGGAGAAGCAAAGCTGTGTCTTTGAAGGAGAGGAGGGAAGGTGTTGTTTTAGTTTGCTGTTGTGTTTCTCTCTAAATGAATCAATAATTCAATATCTGTTTTAATTGACAATGAGTTAATTTTCCCCATGTTAAGTCTCTTTTACCCACAGTGGTAAATGAGGATTGATCTTCTGGTCTTTTCCACAACCGTGTGCTTTTTGTTCCCACTGTTTTTTTCTATTTTCTCCCTCATTTGACTGAGGTTGAGCAGTGTGCAAAAGGTTGGATGATAACCCACCACAAACAGGAATTAGTAAACTTGAGGCATGTCAAGACTATGGATATGCAGAAAACGATCTCCAGAAAAACCAGAAAGTAAAGGCCTCGTTATATTTGTGGAAACTCAAAACTTGTGTAGCTCTATGGTACAGTACAAAAACAGCTGTACTTTATATGAAATGTAGGTAAACGTGAAGTATCTAGATCCTCCATAAGCATGAAATTTTAAAATATGTATTAAGAAACATGACAACATTGCACACAAACGCTTTTATATCTAGTATTACCTAGATAGAGGAAGATATTCATTAGAACATAGTCTAGATTGTAAGGAATGTAAGTCACTGCAAATACAGCTATGTTAATATACAAGAAAATAATTTTTTTTATCATATTGACAACTGCTTGAATTCAATACTCTTAAAAATTGATTTTGTATTTTCTGTGTCTTTTAATAAACCTGCATCCAGAGGAAAAAAATTAGTTTTAATTGAACCAATTTTGATATAGACTTAAGACAATGTCAGTGCCATCAAAGCTTGCCGTTGAAACTTTAGTTGATTTAGTCTCACTATAAATTACACCTAACTTTTCAGAAGTGCTGTTTTGCTGTCTGCAAGCTCACACTCAGAGCTGCCATAACAGTCAGGGTCAAGACTATATTATATAATACTGTAAGGTCATATACTGTTGAGAAATTGTACAAGCTGCAACAGAGGAAAATGAGCAACATGTCACATCATTCATTCTGCTACACCATCACAATTAGGTATCTGCATCAATGCCAAATGGATCATATATTTCAATTACATTTATAGGTGTTCTGTCATATGTCAAGGATACAAATATCCTTGCTTCTGGACTGTGTATTGCTATTCCTTAAGTTATCCACCTATACCTGCAACTAGAAGGGTGGCACTTCAGTGGCTGATAAACTTGTTTATGTAACATATTAATTAAACTTTTCAGCTGAATTGCCATTAATTCTGAATCACACCATAGCCCATTCATCATTATTCATTTGCCTTTACACTGCTGGCAAGACAAAGCAATCTTAAATCAAAACCTAGCAGCAATGACATGAAATGTATTGTACCATTTCCTGGATTACTTAAAGTCATGTGGCATTTTCTGATTCTCCTCAGTTGTATAGGGGACAGCTCTATTATAAAAGATTTTATTTCTTTCCAAAATGGTTACACTGAATCATTTAAATTGGGATGTATATATTAAGGAACTTATAAAAAGTTCAGGTCTCAAAAGCAAACAGAAATAACAAAGTTTAAGGAATCCATCTATATAATAAAATATATATTATGAAAATACTGATCTCATGATAGATTAATTAGACATTGCAAATTCATAATTAATTGTAAATAAGCTACTGGAATTCAATTCTTAATGTTCTGACCAGAGAACTATCCTATTAAAAAAAAATGTGATTCTTCATTTACTTTGAAAAGTTATTTTATAAAGATCACCAAGAACACATAGGCCTCACTTCAGCTGAGGTAGAAAAGCAACGATTTTTAAAGGGACAAGAGGATTTTACTACTGCCATGGAACTATGGAAGGGGTTAAACTTTATATTCCTCCAACATTATATATTTTTTTGCTGTACTTTGGAAGTCCAAATTTCTATAACAAGAAAATAGTTGAGCTTAAATGTTAAAAAACATTTTTTAATGCTTTGATTATTCAAAAGCTTATATTATTATATTTTGTTGTCTGTCAGCAAACAAAACCCTTCTGCAAGTCTTAAATCATTCTGTCTAACAAGGAATTTATAATCACCTTTGGCACTAATGGCCGAGTCACAAAGAGTGTAAAAGATCTTGATCTCAGCTATAATTGTTTGATATTTCGTACCTAGCTCTGCAAGAATATATTTTAATGTTTGAAGACCTTCCTTTAATTGAAAATCCTTATATTTGACTGAACAACAGCTATTCTTCATCTTTCCACCTTCACAGAAATGGAAAACTATTTACGTTCCTCTTTGCCAGGTTACCAGACAATAGTGCTGTTCACATGAGAGAAGATTTCATTTTCCACACTGTCTTTTGTCAACTGAAACTTCTGTTCCTCTTTTGTTCTCGTGCTCCATGATACCAAGTATTTTGCACCACAACCCTTTTAAAATAATTCAATGAACCAGAAGTATATATAACTTCGACTTATTATTAAATGCTGAATATAATTGTCTAAAGTCAGCAACAAATACTAAATCTGTTCAAGTCTTCAGAATCTTAGCTGAAGCATCCTGTTTGCACTTGTATTAATAACATCTTCAAGTAAATACATGGAAGCATACATCTGGATGACATTCTAACTATTTGGACAAGGGAAAAACTTAAGAAATGCATTTAATTTCCAACATTTTAATTTTATTCTCACCTGAAATATTTTATTTAGTTCTATAGAAGCAATTAAAAGGAATCCTTTTCCCATGTGCCTGGTAGTCCTGACATTACTTAAAAACCAAAATATAAATGAAAATATGTTAGTAATAACTCCTAGACAAGTTGCATTGTTTAACCAGAAGGCTGCCATGTTCGGCACAAGCCTCACACATTTGTTTATATTATAGCATTGTAGTGTTGAGGAAGTAGTATTCAAAAGCAGCACTTCCATATTTCAAGATCACACTATTTATGGGAGGTAGTTCAAAAGGTCTGTTCGGTAACTTTGTTCTTGCGGGTATGACCTTTTTATGAGCCTCTGCGTTCAAGAACATGATGTTAACCTTTCCACAGAAAAAAGCACATTAACAGTTCCGCATCTTGGTAGTGATAACTCCACTTCCACAAACTGATTACTTACATCAAACCTTTTAAAATGAAACTTACTTTTGCCAGGTATGTTTAAATATTCCTTTTGATTCAGGCAATATTGCCTTCAGAAGCAACTAAATCATTCATGTTCTCACCATTTCTAATTTGCAAGCTCTAACAAATTTCACTGTAAGTGAGGAATTTTTAGATTTTATGTCCTATTTAGTAACATGGAAGATCAGATGCAGTGTGGAAACAGACAGGATTGTTTCCAAACATTTGATATAAATCCAAAACCCCTCAAGCCCAAATTTATTTGGCAGGACAGACAATAGAAGAATAACATTGCCAAGACCCTGCTGTCTATTCCCTTGTGTGCTTAATTATTTTTGGTTGTTGATTGCCGTTGGGATTTTTTTTTGTCTGTTTGTGGGTGGATTTTTTGTGTTTGTTTGTTTGTTTTTCAAGGGCAAATTCACCAAAACAACTGCCTGTCTATTCACAGAAAGCTATGGATTTCTAATACTCCAATCATATTAGTTAGAAGTCAACAGTAATGTGCCATTTGGCAATTTCAGGTGTTATTTTCATATTTCACACAAAAACTTCATTAAGTAAATAAAGTGATCATTTTTCTCTTGCAGTCTTTCAATGTAGAAGAGTGGAGAATTAGATTCTCAGATTTCTATGTATTCTGTTCAACTGGGCAGCAGCTTAGAATTCCTTTCAGACTCCATTGTCAGGTGGACTAATAGAAATGGCAATGGAAGAAAATCTTTTATTATGAAGTGACGAGAACTCAATACTTAGGAAAAACAATTCAGGTTAGACTATAATGAACAGGACATACCTTTGTAGTTATTCTGAGTCTTTGAAACAGAAATGCTAGACTCTGAAACATCACCGTCTGGAAAGAAAGAGATCATTAATTTTAGTGAGACACTCATTTTTTTGTGAATACAAAACCACTTTCAACACTGTGTATCAGCTGCGTCTCTTTTGTCATACTCTGAACGGTCTAAACAAGAGCTGATCCTTCCTAAAGTAGTTGCCTCTGCTAGTACTGTGGCCTCTCATAAATGCTAATTTTAGATGGGAAGAAATGACATTGACACTTAGCATGGGATTTACCTTCAGAAATTAGGAGATCTGCATATAGACACTATTTTTTTTTTTTTTTCTGTGATAGTTGTCTTGATATTGATACCTACACTGACAGGAGCTGAAAAGAAGAAAAGGCACAAAGGCAATGCAATTAAATCTGCAGAGTGATATAACAGCATAAGACTGACAACTACAAGTGGCTAGGGAAACACAAAGGCAGATGCGGTTCTCAAAATGCTCTCTGGTCTGGAAAACTTTAGATGGACTTAGCACTTCTTGAATCTCTGGGAACTCACACATTATGGGGAACTTCTGTAACTGTTGTTAGCCATTCCAAATGTGAATTACGAGTAAGATGCGTCTGTTTGTCTAGTTAGTTTGTCTGACTTCCTTCATACTAAATGAGGAGAAAGACTGCTGCAGGTGCTGCTGTGGCCAGTAATGGGAGGTGCATGAAGAAGGAGGAATTGCTCTGGTAGGACTGAAATACTATGCTCTGTGGTCATGGTAAGCATGACCTGAAGCCAACTAGAAGCAGATTATCATCATTTTTTTTTAAAGAAAAAAAAGGGCCTTTTGATAGTGCTTTTAATGAAGTGTATTTCTGTTAAAACGTAGCATGGACTGTAAGATCCAGTTATTTTCTAATAGTTTTCAAAAGAAGATTTGTCTCCTAGTTGGACATGTAAATCTCTTAACTGTTTTAGAAGGAAAAAAGTAAAAGCTCACACATTTTATTTAAAACATCACATAATATTTCTCTGTAAATCTAAGTAAAATTCTTATTGAATTCCTCCATGTGGAAAAAATGGCACCCACAAACATTCATTAACGCTTGCTGAATGTTTATGGAGGCCAACAGCGGATGTCAGCACAGTGAGGTGGTGGGTGGCTTGTTTCAGCAGTGGCAACAGTTATGTGAAAGACAAACTGTCACAACGCGAAATGAAGAGCGTCTCAATCATCTCGTTCTGACAAACTGGCTAATGGTGGTGACTGTTGAAAAACAGTCTTCTGTAGTTGAGACTTCGCTCTATCCAATAGTGCTATTGCGCTCTTTGCATCTGTTGTAGTTTCCATGGAAATAAAGAGGCGGCATTACTTTCAGAATGACTTACACAGTTTTTTATAACAAGATTTGTAGGTAACATTGCAACATTTTTAGAAATTTATATTTATATATTCATATTATATAGTTAGAAAGTACATGAATTTGACATTAAAAGATTTTATCTAATACAAAATCTTTTAATTCCATGAGTTCTTTCTCATATTTTTTCAGGTACTTTTTTTTTAGGCATTATCTATGACAGCTTTGTCTACGTATGTGTATGTGTAGAAGAATAGCAGTTTGTGGAACGGTTTAATCTGAGAGGAAATAACGACAGATACTGAAAAAATATTACATAAAAGTTATATTTCTGTTAAGCCTTTAGATAAGTTATTAATTCTATCAAGTGGCACAAATAGGAAGCAGATAGGAAGTAGCTGAAAAATAATCTGCCTTGTTTAAATGATTATCTCTTCATGCTGATTTTTGACATTTTAATTTCTAGATTGCACAGACCAGTATGTTCAAAGCATTTCATTATACAGCCATAAAAAAAAAAAATGTGCTGAAACAAAGCTGAGTTGCCCAAACCAGTACTGTTGTAGCTATTACAAATTTACTAATTTATAAATATTAGATACAGAAATGTACAAAGACATAGAAACAATCTGAATAAAGCATTTATATTAAAGCCATTCTTATTATGAATAAAGGTCTATCACCTCTATTTTTCTCTTTTCATATGTGAACAGCCCATAGAACGCTTGCTTCCTTTTGACGGAGGATTACCTCCCTGTATACACTGTTCGTTCTGAAAAGAACAGGTTTTTTTGAGAAATAAATGTGAATGAGCAGAACAACAGGGATGCAATCTACAGTTATGTAGAAACTCCCCATAGAATACCAGATTTATAATCCTTTGGACTGCTTTATCTTCAGCAGACTGCCCTAAATGACTCTGAAATCTTGAAACCGTCTATACTTAATGCTAGCTGTGATCCCCCCTCCTCTGTGGCAGCATTTTTATCTTATTTCAGAACAATTCTTTCAGCAGATGCCAATCTATTGCAAGGGCCAGTAAACAATATGTTCTAATTTTGTACCTACAGCATGACTGCATTTTAGTCCTTGCAGTTTCCTGCCTCAGATAGGTACTTAGCTGCAGATTACATAAAATGACCTAACCTGTTAAAGTATGAACAAATGATTTTAAAGTGGCTTTTAGACAGTTTTTAAGTGGTCATGAACTATTCCAGTACCAGCTAATTCCACAGCTGTATAAAACAAAATATTCATTTCCTTTCACTTTCACTCTAGAAATTTCACTTATAACTACCACAATTTGATTTCAGAGTTTGAAAAAATTATTTTGTCTACATAAAAAACCTATCAATCTTCTAAGGCATGGTCCAGATTAAGTTCCTACTTACTGAAACTGAAGATTGTGTGGTCTTTGAAGCAAGGTATAAACCAAGTATTCTATTGTTCTTTTCAATTTTACTTCAGAAAGTTCAGTGCAAATACCTAGAACATCAGAATTTTACTGTGTTGCACAACTAGTAAGTTGAAAGGCAGTAGAACTTCCCGGAGCTACTCTTTCAACAACAATTTTTAATTAGTTACAGTCTTTCAGTGAGGCATATTTTATGATTTTTTTTGTAGGTTTTGTCCTATTTTTCACCACTTACATTTTGATTGACTTGCCTGAAAGAAAAATAATTAAATAAATAGTAGAATCATAGACTGCCTTGGGGTGGAAAGAACCTTAAAGACCATATCATTCCAACATGCCTGCTGTGGGCAGGGTTGCCAACCACTAGATCAGGCTGCCCAGGGCCTCAAACAACCTGGCCTTGAATGCCTCCAGAGATTAGGCATGCAGAGCTTCTCTGGGCAACCTGTTCCTGCTGTTCCAGCCTATGATAAAAAACTTTCCTCCTAATATTTAATCTAAACCACCTTTTAGTTTAAAACCATTCTCCCTTATCCTAATGCTATCATACCACATAAAAAGGTCCCTCTCCTGTTTATAAGCTACCTCTAAGCTCTAGAAGGCTGCAAAGAGGTCTCCCTGGAGCCTTCTCTTCTCCAGGCTAAATAAGCTCCCTCAATCTTTCTTCATAAGAGAGGTGCTCCAGCCTCTGATCATCTTTGTAGCCCTTCTCTGGACCCACTGTAACAGCTCCACATCTTCCTGTACTGGGCAACCCAAGTCTGGACACAGTACTCCAGATGGGGCCTTATGAGAGCAGAGCAGAGAGGGATAATCACCTCCTTTGTCCTGCTGGCCAGACTTCTTAATTTTTTATAGTGCCTGCAGAAGTTGGATGAAGATTTAAACAATAAAATGGTTATGACATTTTAGCCTTTCACATGTATTTCATTAAGATTGCAGTGTTTTATATTGTATTTTCCATTGCCAGAGGTAATATAAAGTACCTGTCCTTCTTTATCACTGATTACTTACAGACAAACAGAATAGTTTCCTCTAAAGACTCTCCTAAACTATGAATCAGAAGGCCCTTTTACTTGCTGTAGATTTTTAGATGAGTACGTCAGATGGCAGATATACTTAAATTTTAGATACAGAGCTTACAGTCATGCCATTTACAACCCACTACTTGAAAAGATATAGAATTTAGCTGTGAGTGGAATGCTGAAAGATGCATGTTATCAAACCCAGTGAAAATTCTGAGCAATAATGATTTGTCTGGAAACGCCTGTGTGAGTGTTATTTTCAAAAATTATATGTACTGTAGAAAGAAATTAGTCCAATATGAATATGTGGGTATAGTACTTCTAAAGTCTTAGACAAGGCTATCAGAATCAAAATATAATTTTCATTATTTCTTTCAAAATTTGAAGCCAAAATCTGAAAAAAATCAAGGCAGTAAGGGCAACTGATTTTTAGAAAAAATAATGAATTTTGCATAGTAAATATAAGTAAATTTTTACAGGAATTTTTTGAATTGGCATGCTGTCTTAATACATTGCCTTAATACAAACTGTCTTACTATTTGCCTTAATATATTGAAGTTAAATGTGATCTGAATATTTCAGTACTTCTGTGCATTATATATAAGAATGAGTGCCAACATCCACCATTTCAAGAATGTGTATTCAGGCTTCTTATTTATGGGCCACAGCTGTGTAGCTTAACTGTGAACCTTAAACTAACGAGAAGGAATAAGATACATGAATATACTCTCAAACATATAGAATATTTCACAGAAACTTTCTAAACATAAATTATGAGCATGTGCCTACCAAGAATCAAATGGAAAATACACGTGCTAATTAGCTGAGTTTATATTCGTGAATTCATCAGAGTAAGTCAGAAAAAAATTGTGACAAACCTGTGTTCTATGAGATTACCGGCAAAGGATACTTCTTTTCCCATCTTTGCTTGTATATTCACTGAATTTCCTAATGTATCTAGTATGATTTCATTGTTTATGTGTCAAGTTTTGCATTTAAAAATATATTTTATATAACAGTATCAGCATCAGATAGATATAACAGAATAAAGTGTGAAAGAAATGCAGAAATGTTGAAATTTTATATACACAAAATACTTTTTCAGTAATCTTTTCAGTCTGACTTCTACTATTTTTGGGAAGAAGAGAGCATTTTCCAAGCGTAGGGCAAGAATTCAAATATTTACAGCCAGTGAAACTAAGAAATGCTTTTCATTGCATTTGTCACATGTGGGTATCGAGTGAAGTTCCCATGAAATATTTTAGGAAAAACAAACAAACAACAATAACAACAAAAACCCAGAACAATAACAAAACAAAACAAGACAAAAAAAAAAAGAGCTCACACTCAGACTATGCAGAAAAATTAACAGAACTTTTTAACTCACCCTCACCCTCCTGTCAGACAGTTGATAAAATTTTAACCAGATGCTTCCACCAGCACCTTCTTCTTTGATAGGATGAAGCAGCCGTTTGACCAATAGGCTTTGTGATTTTCTCTTGTTAAATATCTTCAATTAATGTGCTATGTTATTTTCTCCAAGGTAATTCAGAATATAACTTTTTAGATTGTTTCTGATTATTTAGCAAGTAATAATAACAACAACCACAAAAAAGTATTTATAAGTGACATGTAAATGTGCAGTAGTAATCTTTGCAAAGTACTTACAGAGAATGGGTATGAAAGGCTTTGTGGAAATAAAGGTACTAATTGATCTTAATAGATTCTCACAGAACAGAGAGACAGCATGTACTGTAATTCAAAAAATTACCTGCTGTTTTGAAATCTGTGTTGCGTTGGAGTGGATGGATAAGCCTTTAGTGGAAACCAAGTTAAATATTATTACTTGATTAACTATCAGGAGACAGTACGATTATTTTATTTCAGAGAAATATTCTTCAGTGGCAACAATATACGCTTTCTGATCTTCATAAAAATTATTGTCAAATTAGAGCAGTAGTAACTATATACTCAATCTGCAATTATCACAGGAAAAGCTATAGATATGAAGAGAGGGAGGGAGGATATTCGTCCAATAAACATGCTAAAAACTGTTCAACCGAAAAACTTTTCTGAAGTTTTTATTATCTTGGCTGATACATAATTTCTCATGTGCCACCCTCCAGGGAAGGAATGTTTGAAAACATTACAGACAAGCTTCTTATCCTTCTCTATGTTGCTACTGTATCCCAAATGGCCATTTCAGGATTTCAGGTATTCTCTTTTTTTTTTTTTAATTTCCACATATTTAACACAGGCTTTAAATAATCATGGAATCATAAAATGGCTTGGAAGATACCTTAAAGATCATCTAGTTCAAATCCTTCTGCCACAGGCAGGGTTGCCAACCACTAGGATCAGGCTGCTCAAGGCCCCAGCCAGTCTCACCCTGAACACCTCCAGGGATGGCTCATCCACAGCTTCTGGGCAACCTTTTCCAACTTTCTCCCTGTGAGCAAAGAATTTCCTTCTACCATCTAATCTAAATCTCTCTTTTTATTTAAAAACATTCTCCTTTGTCCTGTCAATATCAGACCATGCAAAGTGTCATCTCCCTCTTTTTTATAAGCTCTCTTTAAATAATGAGAGATACAGATTTGGTAATCATTAGTCCCACTGGGCAGTAGAAAAGTATAAGCACCTTTCTTCATTGTAGTAATCCAGAGGCCCTGTAATTTCTAAGATCTTACAGACATAACATGTGTAGGACTAGCTTTAAATGGCAGAAAACTTAAAACATTTAGTTATCTCAAGTGAGAAGGGTTGTTTTATAAAGAAAGATGTGTTGATTTTCTGGAGGGAGGATCCGTGCACTTGAGAAATGTATTCTACATTGATTTACATTTATTTGTATTTGGAAGAGTTAGTTTTTTCTGTACCCTATATGCAATGCAACTTCATTCAGCAAAATATTTATTTATTTATTTTATATAGAGCACTTTTCTAAAGAAGGTATTACTTCTAAGACATAGAAGACTCCATGCTATAATAAATTAAACAGGTAGATATCACATTATTAAACATAGCTTTGTTTAGTATTAACAAATCAGTTTATCTTCTAGATTTCATGTTGGAATAAATCTTTAAATGGTTAGGTGGAAGCTGCTGAGAAAGTAACATTATGTATATTCTCTCTACCTAAAATTTCTTAATGCATTTAAAAGTTAGTGAAGAGTAAAAATTTGACATGAGGCCGTGTAATTACCCTTATCTGAGTTTCATGGTACAGCCAATAGCTAAGTTTAACATAAAAGTATGACACACATTGTAGTACAAAGAATCATTTGGTGTCCTCTGACCCTCCCATAATGAAGTAGACAGTGACCATTCTATTAATTTTCTGAAGCGGTCCATAATTAGAAGACTCCTTCAGACTGCACTTGGAAACTTACTTCAGCCATAAAACTATGATATGAATGAAAAAAATGTCACTATGAAGATGCAAATCGTAAAAATAATTTGACAACAGATAAAAAAGTAATCTACAGTGATTAAGTAGAGCATCTGTTAGATAATCAGGTATCTCCTTCTATCAGTTATAAATAATACCTCTCTCTCTTGTATTTTTCTTAGCTTTCCACTGTCCTCCTGAGTTTTATAGTAAGTAAAGTTTTATATAGGTACAGCTGGGGAGAGGGCATAAGGAATCATCAGTGCCCCAGTACCTTTTCTAGGAGGACTACAGTGTCGACAGCCTCTTCGTCCTTACTCTTAGGTCCACTTGGAGAATGTTACCAAACATACAGAAATGACACCACGTATTTTAGCTTCTTCACTGATTCAGTTCCATGCAAATTTAACCTATATACTATATGTTTTACATATGATGGATACTTGGTTTGTTGTTGTTTTGTTTTTTTTCCTTACCTCTAAAACTGTTTTTATCCAGTTCCCAAGCTTGCATCCCTGCAATAAATAGTAATTGCCAATTGGTTAGTTGTTTACAACCACAAGGAACTCCAGTGTTACCTTTGGCCTATTGTTAAAGGCTTCTGCTATCATGTCATTGAGAATACTCGACTATGCTGCATAATATTGAAGGGAAAAAGATGAAGTTAATTCCATAAAGAAGAAATACTACTGGTTAAAAGTTATTCACAACAATAGATATTACTCAGTTGCTTAACACCTAATGCAGGTAAATAATTGTCAACTGATTCTTAGATAATTTCTATTACAGATAAATATTATGAAAGACAGCTCCAGACAGGGTAGGACAAGTTCTAAAAAAGTCTGGTAAGTCTTGTGGCCTATGCTGCTAGCTTAATGCAGTACTACATCTACTGAGTTGCTATGCTACAAATGACTGTGGGCATATGAGCTATTATATTTTTACTGTTTTTAAAGTAATATCTCCATATTCAACAAGCTGACATCAAAAGACATTATAAGAGAACAGAGGAAACAGAACTAAGAGCACAGATGGTCTTACCAGGTGCCTAGATAATTTTTCTCAAGGACCAAACACTTAACCTGAAGGAAAAGATTCTTTTCTGATGAGCAGTAAAGACCACTACCCTGATGTTTCACAAAATGTTTTCTGCTGTTGGCTTACAAAAAATATTTTACAGTTTCTCTCTGTAGCATAGTTTCCCCTGTAAACAAAGTTTTAGAAACAGTGCTGGATTTATTGAAAAGGTCTGATCTACTAGAATGGGGAATAAAACCTGGACTTCATGAAGCCTGATGTTTGAAACATTCCCAGTTTTTCTAGAATTTAGATTGTTTCATTTGAGTGTTAGATGTCTCCCGTTCATATATAAAAGTTCTTGCAATCAAGCAACATCTAATAATATTTTTAGAAGCTATTATATTATATATCAAGGTAATTCTACCTGTGTTTTGCTCACAATTTCAAGTTGGATTTCATCTAATTTTGGTTTGACTAGCAAGAGAAAGTGTCTTCCAGTTTTAATCACCCTTCAAAGACACAGTGACACAAAGATACCTTAACTCTTTTGAGATTGTACTTGTTACCAAAATACCCTGATGCTCCTTCTCACTGCTCCTTACTGGTAATTTCCTACCAAATCTTACGAAAACAAAACACCTATGTTCCAGCAAAAATATGGCATAATTACAAATGAAAATGAAGAAGTTTTTTTAAAAAAATAATGGCAGGTAACATTCCTAAGCAATTTGAGAAACTAATTGAGACTGTAGAACATAAATGTTGTCCTTCCATGAAATAAGACTACAAATTTAACAATAATTTTCACATTATCATTATTGTAACTATAACTATTACAAATACGTCTGGCTTAATGGAAGTGAAAGTAAAGATTTTCTACTATCAAATTGTGAGTTTAAACACCTTCATGGCATTAAAAAAATAAACCTTAGGGCTATGATTTACTACTAAGAGTGCATTTTAGTGAAGTTTTATGTGTGTTTAGATTGGCTGATTTGCTATAAGATTTACATGTAGGTAGAACTTAAAATACATGTTCCTGTTTGCAAATATATTTCTGTGTTTCATGATTTTTCTTTTTTTTCTTATAGCTCTATTTGTTTGGAGATATGCTGAAGTCAAATCCCTTACTTACAGTACAACCAGTTTCTTTGAGGATTACCTGCATATGAGAATAGATGTTATATCAGATCCTCTGGATTTTTAAAAATGCCACTTAATTTCCCTTAGCTTTAAATCCAGTCTGTCTAAATAATATGGATTAAAATCTATATGCCCCGGGGGAAAAAAAAAAAAAAAAAACACAAGGAACCTTTCTTCTATTACTAATCTGAATTTCAATTAAATGTATTCTGATAATTCAGGACATAATGCTTTAAAACTGACAGTATCTCCAAACTTGATTTAAAAAGCTAGTCTGTTACAAAATTCGTAACTGCCAATCTTTTATTAAAAATTAAACATATCCACCTTGAGGCCTACCTAGATCCATCTTCTCATTAGACTTTGCAGGTTCTTCATAGGTACAAAGGACTTCTCAGCAGAGCAGAAACACAGACTTGATAGTTACATGATCCCTATCTGGAGAATTATAGTTTTCAGATTTAATTTTGAAGTATGGGCACGTATTTTTCCAATTGCCCATGCTTTACTCTTCCCTCAATCTAACAGTGTCTAAGATTATAAAAGATTATACTTGAATAAAGAATATCAGTGCTTCACTCAGTGACACTAGGACAGTCCAGTCTGGGCCAGAAAGATTATTAAGGTCCTGGAGCACCCGTGAAACAATAAGAGGCTGAGTGAGCTGGGACTATTCAATGTGGACAACATTCAAGGGGGTTCTGTCAGTGTGTACAAATACCTGATGACAGAGTGTCAAGGTGGGGAGACACTCATCTCTGTCATGCCCAATAAAGGAATAAGAAGAAATGAGCAAAAGCTGAAAATCCATTACAATATCAGGAGGGAGAAAAATGTACAGTGACTATGGCTGAGAACTGTAACAGCTTATCCAGGTAGTTTCCACCTTGAAAATATGCAAAACTTGACCTTTTTTGAGCAGGGAGTTGGGCCAGATGATTTCCAGAAATGTTTTCCAACTTCAGCCATTCTGTAATTCCACTTGCTTGTACACTGTTTCTGCTAAGAGGAAGATGAGAAAAAGCTTTACTTTGATGGTGACAAAGCACTGGAACAGGCTGCCCAGAGAAGCTGTGGAGTCTCCTCCGGAGATATTCTAAATCCACCTGGATGTTTTCCTGTACAACCTGCTCTAGGGTACCTGCTTCAGCAGTAGGTTGGACTAGGTGATCTCCAGAGGTCACTTCCAACCCCTATTATTCCGTGATTCTGAAGAGAAGATTTTGAGACTCTAAGTGTAAGACTACGTGGAACGAGAGAGCATCTGCTCCATTTTTCATTTCTGTAGCTTATCAAGGGCATTGAGGGCATTTTTAATTCAGAGGAGATAATAAGAAAAGAGGGAAGTCATAAGCAAGACAGAAACACAAATCTGACCAACAATAAGGGAAGCAAAAAAGGGAAGCAAACCTTGATGAAGGAAGTTTATTTTTGTAAGATATCTGATTAAAGACCTTGTTAAAATAAGGATAAGTGGAAAGAAACATGCAGAAGCACAGAGTTAACAACAAACTGAGACAATAGCCAGAAGCAAACGTGGTCAGTCATGCTAATTGTGGGTCTAATTGCAGATAAACAGGGACTTTACAACTGATAAGGATTCAAACCTGAGAGTACAAAATGTCCTTTTGCATAATCTCACTCTCTTTTTCATATGTTTTAGAAGCCTTATTATTTCATTTTTAGACAATGTTTCCAGTGTAATGTACAAGTACTGCAAATAATTACAGGACTTATAAAAAAGCTAGAATTTGAACCACAGATGGTTAACCTTTTAAACAGAATTTATGTTAGGTCAGGTATATATTAATCACATACTGCCATTGATAATTAGCCATTATAGTCTTCATGAAATTAAATACATTCCTGCTGTTTATATGAATATTGTAGAGGAGGAAAAAGCTCACGTGGCATCAGTGAGGAAGATTCATCCCAAAACTTATGAAATACCCACAGAGAGATCTGCTGTTTCATTATTATGTTCCATTTGTTCTCTATTAATCTCATGCAAAGCAAAACATAAAATACTGTATTGTTTATGATTTCCACTCTTTCAGCACTTGAAATCAAATAATTTATAGGCAAAACTCCATTTTCTAGACTCCTCTGTTTCTAATATTGTTTATGAATTTTACTTTTCTGACTGAGTTTATTATTTCACTGTATAGTACCTCTAAACACCTTGCAACTACTGCCCACCTGACTTACAATCAGGAGCTGTAGGTTTATTGGCATTGTGTATGACCAACTGCAACATGAAATATTTTGTCCATATTCCTAATAAACAAAGCCTAGATTCCATTCTTGGGTCTTTTAACAATGGTGCAGGAATTTCATTAAAACTTTGGGCTTTCATAGTGACAAAGAATCAAGAATAAAATAGGACGGTTGAACAGAAACTAATAGTTTTACTGAAACCGTAAGTGGTGTTTCATAAACAACCCAAAATAATCTGTAGGACAAAGTCATATGGAAGCACACAGTTTCATCAGTAACAAATGGAACATTTCTTACCAAATGCATGTTCAGACGCCCACTTCACTGCCACACAACGGAAAACATGCACAGGACTAAGGAGAGAGACATCTTATATTTCACAGACGAACCAAAATTCTCTGACTGTAGGAAGTACTGTCCTCCTAGATTGGATCAGCTTCAGTGAATCTTCAGCAAAGCAACTGCAGATAAGACTGCAGTTTCAAACCCTTTAACTTAAAATGCTGTGGTGCCTGGAAAAGACCAGAACTGTGCAAACTGTTACAGAGCTTTTTTACTTTTTAATTAAAGAAATAAACAAATGGGAGAATCTTCACTGGAACTAACAGAAGCTAATGCATGGTCCCAAAACGAGCTAACAGAGCCATTGTGAATTTGTATGAGAGCTGCTCAGAAAGCAATGCCTCCTATTTTATTATGCTGGCCAATGTCAGGGGCAGATGGTGGTGGTGTGGCAGCAGAGGCTGAACCCTTCCACCAACATTCCCTTACATTTTGTTTCCATGTGACAGATGGCAGCAGAGGGGCACTCCGACAAAATGGCGTCTGACATGGAAGTGTTTATGAAGCAAAGGTGTGTCCCTAATTCCTCCACATGGAAAAAATTAAACAGACTCAAGTTAAATGTTTGTATTTTGATGTTCTACTGAAAAGGTATTTTTTTTCTTCCCCTTATCAAATCAGGTTAAAGTCCAGCAAAAGTGATACTCAGAACACATTTTAGGATTCCAGAATTAACTTCACATATCGTTTTAGTGAGTCTGACAAAGATTCTGCAACACAGTTTTAAAAAGATATCATTTGATTACAGAACTTCTGCTTATGCTTAGCATTATCATGTTTTCATTAATCTCAGAGGTATTCTACAATAAGATTTCACACATTTGTTTACGTACATACAGGTATATAGGTATATAGGTAAAGGAATATCCTTGATAGAAATGGAAAATTAAATTAGTACTTGTAAGTATTGTATTGTATTTTATTTTTATTTAAAAGGTAATAAAAGAATCCTAACTTACAGAGAAAGAAAAAAGGAACAATCTCTATGTCTATATAGACTCTTACACAACTGTTATAGTAAATAGATAATGAAGAGATAGCGAAACATTTCCATATTCAGCATAGTAGACTGAAATTTTGCAAAGATGTGTATGTGTCAGAGAAGAAAATGCAAAGAAGGAATAATTCAAAGGACAAGGAAAAGTGCAGGAAATTAGTGTAAACTGCAAACTCTGACCTTGGGGAATAACAACTGAGCCACTCCATATCACTAAGAAAAGAAAATCCTACTTGAAGTTGAATAACTGCAAAAACAATAAACTGAACAGATCCTCAAAAGGATGCTAGTACAAAGAAAAAAAGTTTCTTGACCTGGAAGACTGTTGCACTGCTCTGCACATTAAAAAAACCCAAAACTACAAGTTATGAATAAAATTATAACAAAACAATATAGTACTGCTCCCTATTTCTTTACAATCCATTACGGTAACAGTAATAATAATCTTTGTACATTCTGTCTTATTTCACTTGTGCTACCTATCCTTATTTAACCTTTCTAGACAAAGAAACACATATGCCTATAAGGAATCTCTGGCATTAACCTTACTAACCACTTAGTTCTCTTGTTAACATGTGTCATTTTCTGCCCTCTTTTCCTTTGCCTTCTACCCTTTCCATTGCTAAGTATGCACGAACACCGATTTGGTAAAATGTATTTTTCCTTGCATGTTACAGGAAATAAAGACAGAAGATTTAATACTTGTGTATGTTTGGCACCACTCCATAGAGAAGGAATGATATAGAGAGTATCTTCTCCATAAATCGCTAAGAGGTTCAGTCCTAGTACACATTTGGACAAAAATACAGTCCATAGGCACTGCAAGCAAATGTGGAAATCAGGGAAAAATCAGTTAAAAATAATTATCTGTCCTTGATGGGGCTGTCAGGAGTACTCTTCTGAAGTGCAGGTTAAGCTTCATCTTTAGAAAAAAGAATTCTTGGAGTATAGGGAGTTTCTGGTAGAATTGCCCATTTCCAACTGAGAATGAAAATTTCAAAGCTAAAATTAAGATGTTAATTACTGAATAACCACATAAAATGTAAAGTCTCTTTAACACACTTTAGTAGCTATCCATTCATAAAATCCAGCTTTAATGAAGCAAAGTATATCACCTTTCTCTGAGAGGAAGAGTTTATTAGATGTAATAAGCCAATGTAAAATTATTATGTTGGTTTTCAGCACTCCCGTTGGGCTTAAGAGTCCAATATTAGGATAGAATACTAGCACAGATATGGTTATATTATAAAGGTAACCAGAAGGCAATGCCCGGGGCCAAAATATCTTACTTTGTTTACTAATGGATCTATGTTATTACTATTTCTCTCAGTGTAACAAATAATTAATCAATTAAATAAACAAATAAATAGAGATTTGCCACTTAAGTCAAAAGTATCCCAAACAAAAGAATAAAGAAAAAGTTTTAAGTTCATTAATTTTGCAGAAGAAACATTAGCTTTTCATTCTCCTGGCTTTTACATATTGAATCACTGTTGTATTTACCTTAGATATTTAACTCAATACTTGTATTTCTCCAGGCAACACTGCAATAGAAAATTAATACCTCCTTCTTTTTTCATGTTAGAAAAGACTTTTTACATTTTTAAGTCAGCAGTTTATATTTCAAATACAAAAATACGGATATTATTTCCCTATTAGGAATAAAAATACCAATAGGGCTAATTACAGAAATAGCATATACTGACATTTCTTCTCGAGAAATACGCACCCTAAAAATTGAATGTGAACCTAATATATTACAGTCAGTCCTGTAAGTGCTTTGGAACACTCAAATCAAACATATTCTTCCTATCACTGCCAGTCTCTGATTTCTACATATATGTTCTGTTCTCTTCTCCACATCCCTCCACTTTTAGAATCTTCAACCATCAAAAGTTACAGTAAGAGAGAGAAGAAGCACTTTGTACTCTAAGTTTTTCTCTAATATATGAATTATAGTCAATCCACTTTCATTTGCAAAACAGATGGATATATGTAAACCATCTCTGGCACAAATTTCAATTAAAAATGGGAGCTCTAGGCCATGGAGACAGGTGTTTATTCCTAATGCCTAATAATTAGCTTGATGGGATATCTTTAGGTACACCCAAAAATATATGAATGTTTAACGCTGTTCTGAATAATACAGATAAAAGAATACTGTAATACACATCTATATATTTATCTTCATATAATAGCATAACTAAAAAAATGTACACTGTTAATAATTTTTTTCATGTACTAGTTTAAATTATACAAACTGAGATAGATGCACACAATATGACACTGATGAACAAAATTTCTAAAGATATTTTTAACAACTGAGCCAGCCTCAAGTGATAAAATCTGAGCAAAGTTAATACAGAACATAAACATGAACAGTGAATACAGATAATAAGAGAATCCATTCAACATCAGAGCAGGATACATGGAGTTCTGCTTTGTTGTTTTAGAGCAACAAAAAGGAAGGAAAATGTATTAAAAAGTGAAGGCTACCATTTTCGTAGATAATATGATTACAGGTAGAAAAGCCTATAGAATAAATCATGTTAAATGTCTGTGAATGTATCGAGCAGAAAGATTTTAGAAACTCTCAATAAAAATTAGTAGCATAACATTTAAGTGTGTGAATGTGTATCTCTACTGTAGAACTAGTCCTGAACAGCAATAACTTATCTGAAAACACATAATTTGGACTTTGTTCCTCATGGTAAAGGCAATTCAGTTTCTCTGCTCAGATATTCCACCTTGATCCCAAAGTAGTGAAGTTAATCTTCTCTTCCTCAATAGGAGATATTTGCTGTCGCTGAAGAATAACCAAAATTCAGCTCATCAAGATTTAAGCAGCCTGCTGTAAGCTGAAGCGCACAGATGATGGAAACAGGGACAGGCTGCAAGGGAGGAATGTAAAGACATTGCCCACTCATGTAGGAATGAAATGAGGAAAGCAAACGCTCAGCTGGAGCTGATGCCAGCAAAGGAGGTGAACATGAGAGTGATTGTGTAGGAAGCAGTTCTGCAAAAATGCATCTGGTTGTCTTGATGGAGAACAAATTAAACATAAATCAGCAGCATGCCCTTGTAGCAACGGCAGTCCAATGCATCATGTACTGTGTTAGCATGAGTGTAGCCAGAAGAACCAGTCATCCTTCCCTCCATTAGGCACTCGTGAGACAATATATGGAGTACTACATTCAATTTTGGATTTAAAAGTGCAAAACAAGATATTTACATGCTGAAGTGAGTCCAGAAGAGGTCACCAAGATAGGTGAGGGCTGGAGCACAGGGCGTGTCGGGAGAGGCTGGGGAACTGGATTTGTTCAGCCTCATAGAGGGAAATCTAAGAGGAGACCATACTGCTGCCTATAACCAGCTTCCTGGAGGATACACAGAAGATGGAGACAGATTCTTCTCAGAAGTGCAGTGACAGAAAGAAAGGAAAGGGTAAACCTTTCTTTATATATATACTATATACTTAGAAAATTATTACAAAATATATGGGTGAACTTTCAACACTGCAATGGTGCAATGCGGTCTCATGTGCCTCCTTTCTTTTTCTGCACATTTGCTCTGTAGCTGGTCGTCACCAGCACATGTGAAAACAGGTGGAAATTTATTTGCTGAATCTGTAGACATATGATACTTTTTTTTCTGACTGATTTCAAAATGCCTGGATCTCACCCAGTATTTTGGAAGCAAGTAAGAGAGGAAACAACACTGTGCAAAAACGCTATCAAATGCACAATTAAATAAGTAACACATTCTGCATGTTTATCAGAATATGCCTAAACTTTGCTTATACAGATGTAGGTAGAAAATATGAAATCTGAATTTCAGTTCAAGTATATAGCACTGGTGATTCAAATATGGCTCAAACAGATGTTCCCTTTTCTACAGTACTCTTAAGATTCAATAGCATGTGCAAGCTGGGTAAATTGCACAAGCATTTTTCTCAATTAGCAAATTAAATCATATTAAAATCACTGGCAAACTGCCTTTATAATATTTTTGCTATCTTGGCTTTTTTCCCTTTTTCTCTGTAAATGTTTTCAGTGTGAAGCTATGTTGTTACGTGCCAGCACAGTAGTTCCCTCAATCCTCAGAAAGTATGCGCATGCTGGCACCTATCCATCTTCACGTTAGTCAGAGTACTTATTTTCTCTTACAGTGCTCCAGTGTTCTTCCTGGCAGAGATCTTTGCCAGCAACTGACAAAATAACAAACAAACAAAACAAACAAACAACCCCACAACAAACAAACAAACAAACAAAACTGGAAAGGAAAAAAAAATCTACTTTCAGGGGCAATCCCTGTGAAGCAGCACTACTTGACTATGATCTTTGCCAAAGTTTGCTTCTGCTGCCTACAGACACCTACATGGGAAACCTGTTTCTTTGTTTGTTGCTGCCATTTATTTCATGGTCCTATTCACCCTCTAAAGAATATCGGTCAGAGCCAGTTGTTTGTATTAAACTATTTTAAGAAAGAAGTACTGCTGCAATAAAAATGGTTTTTACTTCATTTTCAGTGTTTTGTGCAGGTATGTGAACTGGTATTCTGTATGTAGTACAAAGGTTTGAAAAATATATTACAATTACAGTAAAAGATTATAAAGTATCCATGTATCCAGACCATGAGAAATAGGGTTCACATTCTATTCTATTCTACTATCAAATGCAAAGCTACCAGAATGTCTGATGAGTTGCCTGTACGTAATGATGTTCTGCTCTAACAAGATTTTTCCAGTTTTCATTTGAAACAGATGTACTTTAAATATTCAGACAGTATTTGTGTCAATTTTCTGCTTAATCATTCTTCCGAGTTTGGAGTTGGCTTATATTTTTAAGCTAACATTTTAAGAAATAGAAATTAAAGTACAGTAAATGGTTTAATTTTCAGCAGCAGAATACAATAATTTATTCTGGTCTCTTAACTGAGGTATAGTTGAATAATGATGTGTCACATCCTTTGGAGTGCAAATAAATGGTCCTGAACTTGGGGAAACAGTCTTATATTAAAAATCTGAAAGACTTTGAAGAAAAAAGGCTTTTATATAAATATTTTATTATTAAAAGTTTGTATCTATACTGGCATTAGTCACTGTTACCTATGATTTCCCTTAATTTAAAATGCAAATGAAGTAAAAAATAAAACAGTTGAAGCAGTGGCCAACAGTAAAAATATCTTCCTTTTAGCCTAAATGATAAAATATGTGCCGCCTAAATACAAGGTATTCATTTTAAATATAAAATCTCTCATTATGACTTCAATTGTCAAATAACACAATACAAAATGATTAAATAGAACCAACTTAATCTTATGAAATTCTAATAATTTACACTTTTATTTTGGCAGCTAGAAAGTTTCACCTGTCATGATCTTACATCAAGAAATAAACCATTTATATGAGGTGGTGACACATATATAAAATCCAGTGAAGCTGTGTGGTGCTTATATGCAGATTCATTGTAAGTTTTCTCTTTCTAAACATTTCCCTATTTACATCTAGGCAATCAGAGAATATTTTAAGTACATATCTTACCTGCATAAACAGTGATAACTATATAAGTATATTTTAAATGTCCATCCACAAACACCTTTAAAGAATAAAAACTATTTGTTTATCAAGATCAATAGCCACTATCTGCTGCTATCTTTCAGAGAACCACAGAATGGTTGAGGTTGGTTTTGAGTAAGAGGAAAATATTCATGTGTTTATACTTAAAAAAATATCTGACTTATAATTTGCATAACAGCATCAGAAAAAATAACACTTTGCTTTTCAGTTGCATTCAGTCAAGGATTAAAAAAGAACAAGTATGAGAGCACTATGAGACACATGATGTTATACTCTCGTAACTCAACAGAAGTACAATTTTGCATGCTAGTATTCTTAGTCATAAATAGTCCTTATTTACAAGTTGTCTATCCAGGCTTGATCATTTTGAAAACTTTAAAAAGACTTCAACTTTCTTTTGGATATTCAAACTTAGTCAGAACATAGCATAGGTTGTGCAGTTAAATAGTACACAGACTTTCAATTTCTTCTTTGATGACAGTGCTTTTGAGTTGGGCATTTTGGTCACTACATTCTCATCAGATACAAAAAACTTTAAATAGTAGGCATTCAGTTCAGAACTGCTGAAGACATCATATGTAGCAAATATCTCCAAAAATATGTAATTTGTAATGTTCCCAGATAGTTCCTCTCTATGGGTGTTATATTACTTTCACATTTATTTTATCCAAGCCTTGTTGATAATAGATCAATCCATAAGATTCCTGAAGCATTTCAAGATACAGCTACTTTAAATGTCTCTTTTCCCTCTGGAGCATTATTATCTTATAATAAACACAGTCATCTTCTTACTAATATAAGAGGGTCTTTACAAATAAAAGCAGATCACTGTGTTCACTGAGAACAGACAGATAAAGTCAGAATATTTCACATGACGCATCACCAAAGATTAATTTAAAACATCCATGCATCAGCCTCATGTACTGAAAAAGCCTTTTAAATCTGAGCAGCTTTATTTTACATTTCAAATGTCCAGTCTGGAAAAAACATTCCCTTTCTAAAAGGAAAAGATTGGGATTTTACATCTGTACAACACATAAGTGTAGTCTCAAAAGTCTTCTTAATGTATTAATAGTACACAGTTTTTAGAATACATTTCTACTTAGAAAATAATTTAATTAATGCTACTGATTTTATAATACAAAATGGAGAATAACTATTCATATTGATAAATACGCATTTTTTAAAATTACCTTTAAACACAAATAATGTAAGTTAAAACAATGATCTCCCATTTGCATAAAGTAAATAATACAAGAAAATTTAATATATTTACCTGATTTTTGTATCTTTTTATTTTAAATAGTGAGTCTGTTTCTCAACATCAATGAAATCAGAAAATCAGATCTCTTTTTGCAATTTAAGTAGTATCAGTAATGTATCAGCTAGATTTTCTGGCTCTTCATGTACAATCAGATAAAGTAAGCAATCCACTTAACTAGAACACACAGTTAAGTGAATATATTGTCCTGTAGGGGAAATCTTTTTATTTCGCAAAACTCAAAAACACTGAACTTTCTTTGAACATATTTAGGGATTAATGGGGAGGAAATACTGAAAATGGTTTTGTCTATGTTTAGGAAAACCTCAGACACATAAAACTAGTTCCACTGTTAGAAGAGTGCGCAAGTGGCTTTTTAAAATCTTCGAGAGATTTATTCTGCAGTCAATCATGTCATCAGTAGAATGGCTGAGTAATGGGGAAAGACAGGGGAGCTTACTAGGACCCTGTCTTGAGTACAACAAAAGTGGAAAAGCCAAAAGGAAAAAAGAGAAACAAAGATCAAATCTTGATTATCTGAAACTTGTAAGAGTTACATCATTTTAGGCATTAACTGGATATAAAAGAAGTCCTACATCCAATTTTTAAACTTCTAGACAGATTTCTGTCTAAAACGTTTTATTAGCAGATAAAAATACTTGTCAACATTTGTTCTGAAGTTCAATGGGCCTTTCCCCCTCAATGTACGCTCATTAGAAGGAATTGCCAACACATGTTTTCTGAAAAGATCTTTCTGAAAAGATCCAGTTCCACTGGATTGTGTAACTAAAATTACCCTAAGATAGTGTAATTTTATGCAACAGGCAAAAGACTTTTGCTTGATATTATACTGGAAATGTGAACATTCACGTGTGGGAGGAAACAAACCATCAAGGACTGCTGAGACCACCACCACTGAGTTATCACGAGAATTCCAAACAGCTCATCTCTTTGTCATTACATGATTTCCAGTTTGTGACCTTCCCTCAAATCTTCTGCCCATAATGCAATAAGATAGGGGTTTTTGGCTCTTGGTGATGTAAATATTATATTATATGGTTCACTAGGTCCAGAAGTAAAGGCATCTTTGTATTCAAAAACTATGAACGTGCATGTACCGCACAACATTCTTTAGCCAACCTACTAAAGGAATATTTTGTTGTTTTTAAGTATCAAAGTACATAAACTTTTAAAAATGCAATGTTTAATTTTATACTTATAGATACTTCTGTAAACTTTCAGATATTCAAGTGAATTCTTGGTAATAACATTCACAGAGCTATAACACAGATGTTTAGTAGTTTTCATGGTGTCCTGATTTTTTTTTTATTTTGCCAATCCAAAACAAAAATCAAGAGTTTGGATTTTCTTTTAAGATTCATTTCTGTATCTGCACTATATATATTAATTGAAAAAAGTTTTATATTGCTTGTGTGCTTTGAAATCACTGTTATTCTTACATACTTCTAGAAGTATTATTTCAATTTAATCTTCTTTTACATATGGTACTTTGAGATTGCTAATTTTTAATCTTTCTTCAAAAATAATTCATAAAAGATCTCACTTGCTGCTGGACTATTTTTTTCCCATTTGATATTTGTAATAGATTTCCTCTTCAAATAATTGAACTTTCTCAGAAGAAGAGCAGCTTGTGTCCAAATGCAGTGTTATTTCAGAGCCATCTGTGCTCTTTTAATTTCATTTAAAATACCAAAACAGTCTTCCAAAGTAATCAGACTTTACACTGCAGTTAAGTCACCATCTAGCCCCAAAAAGCAGAATTAGCTAATCATAAAACATTCTTGCTAAAAGATTAGCTTAAATGCACATTGCAGTCACTTTTTTTCATGTTTAAATCAGTTTGATATAGGTTAATCTTTTCTCTGCAAACTTTTAAGCCTATTTTTTTCTTTTTTCATGAACAAAATGTCAGAAGTAATGCACCGTCTCTCCTTGTATAAACAGTGAAATGAACCATTTAAAGAACTTATCTTATAAAAATTCTAGTTTTCTATTCCTAATAGATTATGAAGCTCACTCTATCTCTTCCATTACAATCTAATGAATAAAGTATGATCTCTCAAAAGAGTATGTTATGAAAAACCCAAAATACTTTTTGCTGTCTACAGAATATGAAAAATACTAATTTTTGGTGATGACTGCATTTTATCTGTTTCTGCAGCTGAACTCAAGTAGCAGTCCCAAGTAGCAGTTACAGGATCTAAAGAAGCTTCCTCCTAATATACTTAATTTCCAATAGCAGAAACAAACCCTAAGGACGATCCAGATCCCACAAGCTAAAGAAACCAAGATCTCTTCTCAGTGGATGGAATATTATTGCAGCAGTGAGAAAATAGACAGAATTCTAAGTGGAAAATATTACAATGAGATTAAGCTAGCTCTCTTACAGATGGACCAGACAACCTCATGTTTGTCATCTCTATAATCAAGGTAGGAAAATGATGAAGAGTAAGTAATTTGGATTCAGATCACTACAAAGGAGTAACAGAAATAAATGGCAGTACTCATCATTTATTTCTAACAGAGTGTCCCTTAGAACATCTTCTGTCTAATATAATAAATATAAAAGTTCCATGTATATCAGTTAGGGACCATGCTATGGTAAAATAATAATTGAAAAAAAAAAAAAAAAAGATGTGAAACTTCAGGTCTTCACTTTTCTCTCAAAGCCAAAAGTCTTTACCTGTTAAAGACTTCTTCAAGCAAACTTCAAAGTTTGTCAGCCCACTACATAATATTTTCTACACAAAAAATTTCTGGACATGTTCACAATAGTAGTATCTGCACCACAGACATTAAATTCCTCCAGTTCCTTAATCTTTGCTGTTATATGAGCTTGGAAAATACTTATGCTTTGAAGGATGCTAAGCCTTTATGGCTGTCAACAATAACATATCCAGAGAATTTTTTCCTTCTAAAATATATAGCTGGGAACCATCCAACACCTAATTAATTCTATTTGATTGATCCACTTATCAGTGGCTAATCTCACTTGATTTTTAGTTCTAGGCAGAAATTACTGTATCTCATGAACTGTAAAAGCACCAAAACCATTTCTTGCATGTTCTTCTAGCCTACTGAATGCTCTCCTAGATTATCCTCAAATCATTCTTCCAAGGGAAAAAAAACACAATGTCTTCACATGCTAACCTGCAAACAATCTTAATCAAGAGGGGAAATGCATGAATGTCACTTGACAAGATATTATTAGACCCTTGTGAATGTAGAGAATGTATGCATCATACACTGTCTGTATAGAAATATATTAGAAATATTCATACAGTATAGTTCTCCTTTGTCTGGGACTGTAGTGCATACCAGAATGACAATCAGTCTGTTTGGCATCTCAGGGACATGTAGGTGTAGTAATTTTTACTGATGCATAGGTGTCTCTATGTATTTTTTTGTAAAGAAGGTGTGATTATTTGGCTTTGTGCATTAACAAATTAACTTTGGGTTTCTTGTGGTGTTTTTTTTTTTTTTTCTGAAATTGTTGGGTAGCTTGTCTGTTTTAACTGCAGCTATTGTTTCCTCTGAAGACTGCTGTAGATGGTATTTGTATTTATTTTTATTTGCTACAAATTAACAGGAATGTAGGAACTCTTTTCTCCCTTAAAAAATAGGTATTACTTGTGCATGAATCCTATTTGTTTCATTTGAATATTTCACTGTCCAAAGATTTATTTGGATTTATTAAATAACAGATGATCATAACATTGGCATATGCAGCAAAAAAAACGTATCCTTGGAAACTGTAATAAGCATAAATTAAACATAGCTGAAAGCAAAAGACAACTACTTTATATAATTCTTGTAGTACTTTAAAATGATAGTCCAGTTAATCAGTGCTGAGTTACAGTGCAAATCTTATTTTAAACCTTTTGATGTACATTAATAGCTAATTGGAAAATTGTGATGAATGTTACTAGAATAAGTACCATGAATTAATGAATAGGACATTACGTTTTTTGAACAAATGATGGATGCTATTGATTAAATAATCTATCAGTCTTTCAGTGTCGTGGACTATTATGCAGAGTTAACACATATTTCCAATGTGTAATGTTTATCTGTGGTTTTGGCATAATTGCTTTTAGTCAATAAATGTTTTGCTGTTTCAAATGGTTCTTTCTCAGATATGGAAAGAGAAAGTAACAAAGGGAAAAGAGAAAAAAAAAAAGAGAGGGAAAGGAGAAAGTGAAACAAAAAGTAAGAAAGGAAAAGGAGAAAAAGAAAAGGGAAAAGGAAAAGGAGGAAAGGAAAATGAAAGAGGAGCATGGAAAAAGTAAGAAAGACAGAGGAACAAGGAGCAAGGAAAAGACCCTTGCTCCTTATTTTTTCATAACAACGTCAAAGGAACTTTACTAAAGAGCTCAGTGAATTTTATTTCCTAAAGAAAATAAATCTAAGCTTATACCAAACTTTTTCTTCTGATATGAATATATTATAACAACAATTTTAGTCTCTAATTTACACATCTCAGAATGACAGATTGGAAATCTTACAAGCAGTACAATCTGAAACTGTTTCTACATGGCAAGGTGGCAGACAGCATCCTAATAATAAACGGTGGAAACTGTAAGGCATGGTCATGAATGGTTGAGCATATTCCTGGCCCTGTCTTCTAAAAAGAAATGTAAGATATTGCTAGTACTGCTGAGACTTTACTTAATTTTGTGAGTTACTGCACGGAATTGAAATTTGCAGGGTTACATTCTATAAAAGTGAGAATATTTCCTTTACCTACAGTATGTAAAGATATGCCAATTAATACCTGGACATTTGTTGTGAAATGTAGGCCTACTTCAATAGGCTAATGTTTAGATTGTTGCAAGGTTATGAAACATGATAAAAGTAAAGACTCAATTATTTAAACAAATTACTCTAAAAATGTTTAAGAAAACACTGAAGTTTTTTTTATTTGTTTTTTATTTGTTATTAAGGGTATACGTAAATTGAAATTTAAAAAAATGTAAAATTAAAGAAAAAAAGAGTATTATAAATGAAATGTTAGGATACTGAAACATTTTTAAATGTCTAATAAAGAAATACAGGTATTTCATCAAATTTTTCTTTCATCCACAACTCTTAAGTTAAATCTGATCACTTAGAAAACACAGGTGAACACACAAGTTTAAAGTCATTGCCAGTGACAAAGGTCCTGAGTGTGTAACATTAGCTTTAATTTAGGCTTGTGCCCCGGAAAAATAATCTGAAACTGAGGTTTCCACCCCAGAGATATCATAATATCCTTGTTTATAAGCGTATCAACTTCACAAATTCATTTATAGGTTTTAATTTTACATATTTAGTATTTTTGTGCACAAAATGTCTGTTTGCTTCTAAAATGTAACATATTGGTTTTTTAGATACTTATCACATTGCCCAATTGGGATCTTTACATGTGCTTATGTTTATTTTTTACTTCATTTTCTAGCAAGGTAAGTAAGCAATCTTTTTTTTTCTGAGGAAAGGTTAATTTATACAAGAAAAAAACACATGAGAACAGAACAGAATAGAATAGAACAGAATGGAATGGAACAGTGTACTTGGAAGCATATTTATCAGAGGACTGTCTAAATCCTTCTTGAACACTGATAGGCATGGGACATCAACCACCATACTAGGAAGCCTCTTCCAGTGCTTGATCACACTCACAGTAAAAAAAAATTCCCTAATGTTCAGTCTGAACCTTCCCCAGCACAGCTTTCTGCCATTCCTGTGCATCCTGTCATTAGTTACAAGGGAGAAGAGCCCAGCACTTCCCATTCCACCTCTCCCTATGTGGAAGTTGTAGAAAGCAATGAGGTTGCCTCTTAGCGTCCTCTTCTCCAGAAGAAAATCAAGAATCCTCATTAAAAAAAAAAAGAAAGAAAAGAAAAAGAAAAGTAAATAAAAAATGATGCTTCTAATACATAAGACCATATAAAATGATTAGTATGTGGGATATCTTAAATACATACAAGAGCAACTGGTCTATGGGCTAATGATCTCTCTACACTAAATATTAACCTTTTGGAGTGCCTCTCAAAGGGACTTCTTAGTAACAGCTATTAGAGAATTATATACTGAGTCCTTGAAATGCTAATGATGAATTATACATATTAATTAGTTAATGTTTGTAAAGTGCTTTGAAAAGGAAAATAATAATGTATCAGTTAAGTGCTAACTATATTATGCCACAGCTGTTCTTAAATAGATCTTTGATGCAGTTATGGCTTGCTAGTGATCACTGTTATTTCGAATTCAAGTGCTGTACAATTCAGGTTCTGCAAATGACCAAGTTTAGCACAGTCAGATTAAGGAATAGACTTAGAACCATTCCTGCTTCATGGAACGTATCTGTGTCATACCCTTGGCTACGTACAGAAGTGCATGGGTCCATTCTTACACTAAACACACGACAACTGAACAATAACGGGTGTTCAAAATGTTGAAATGGCCTCTTATTTCAGGACATGGTTTTTGAAAATAAATCATTTTCGTACCCAAGCAAAAGTTGCATGAGATGTAGAAACTGTTGAAGTCACAGAGAAGTCAATGACATTTTTCCCAGATTTGTTTGTGGAAACCAAGTTCTTTGCCAAGTTCACTGAGTCACCACAGCAGCCAGTAACATGTGATAGCCAGACAGCCACTTGAAAACAGTTGCACTGTTCCATGCAATGTTTCTGCACTGAGCAACTGATTTTATTAGGGAGGTTTTGCTGTAGTCTGTGGATGATGTAAAAACAGTAATGAAATCTTCATTAGCTACTGCATGCCAACTACTCCAAATCTGTACGTATTCTAAAGGCTTTATTTCTCTTTTTAGTAACAGAACTGCATACGTAAAAGATATGCAAACACTATTTTACTCTTCTAAGCTCCAGATTTCACTGACTTGTTTAACATTTACTACTCGGCCATCAACATGCAGTTTTTCAGGTTTGGTTTGGTTTTTCCATCTCAGAGATGGAGAAAGAAACTTTAACCACTACCATAATCTGTTGAAATGTCAAGAATGCAAGATCATCTTAGAAAGTTTTACTCATCTATTCTTCCTCCAGTATACATTTATTCAACAATATTTTTCTCTTTGTTTCCATAGACTGATAACCCATGACTTTGCTAAATAAATTTTAAACAAATAAATAGGTATAATTATCACGCACCTGAGTACAAATTATTTGGATAGAAATTTCTAGGCAAGAAGAAACCTGTCGTAAACAGAAGTGAAATGAAAAAACTTTTGGTTTATTTAGTGCAAATAGCTGTTATTCAAAACCAGCTTATCCTAATAAAAGAGCAAAAATAAAAGGTACCAGTAGAAAAATATGATTATAATGACCCATAATAAAGCACTAAAGCACAGCTGTCGGTTTTTACTGAACTGTTACAGAATTCCAAGGGGACATTGGCAATGACTAAATAATTTTATTTTTTTTCTTTCTGAGATTTTATGGAACTAAACATTATGTTCCTCAAAATTGTGTAGATTTAGAACAATTATTTATGAAAAAGGTTACAGAAAGAATTAAATTTCACAAAAGCTTTGAATTTAAATATCACCTCTTTACTTTTGTAGCTTGCTTCTAATTTCTACCTTTCACTTTCTGCGCTGCTACAAAAACTACATGCTGAGCTATCATAACTACATTCATGTAATAGCACAAGATGCAAATTGCTTTTCAAATAGAGAGTAATAATGGAACTGGACACGGTGACAATGTATTACAGATTGTGAAAAATAGGAGAAATCTATAAACTCCTTTTCTAAGGAAGCCCTTGCCCATTACTGCTTTTGATTTAAGGAGATCTCTTACAGTATTCACATAGAAATTAATGTAAAACTATTTACTGCATGTATGACCAAACAAAAGATGAACCTTACAAAGTTCCTTGAAATTCTTGCACCCTGCACTAGCAAAAGTATTATAAGTCAAAATCAATATGGAAATGAAGTTAAACAGACGTTATCTGCACTTGATTTCTGCCTATTAGAGCTCTGCAGTTTCCATTACTAACAAGGTCTCATAAAACACTATTTTATTGGTAAACATTTTTTTTTTAAATATGGAATTTTTCAGAGTAAATACATAATACTTGTTTGTTTTTTTTTACTGGAGTATTTCTAAGTTTGAAGTCTTACTTATCAGTATGTTAATCACTGTACACATGAGATCTGGCCTGCAAGAATAAAAAATATGAATGATACCTCACTCCATTAAAAAGGATCTCAACACAAATATTCACCATTTTGATTGAAGAATAATAGAAATCAAAAAACATTACAAGCAGAAGTGAGATATTTGAAAAGCTTCTACTGCTGGATTGGCTGTTTGGTTACTCAATGATCAGAAGGTAAGAAATCCCAAGCATACTTGAAAATTTTAACCAAATGGATACACACAGAGCAGAAACAAAGTAGATGTCTGCCAAAAGACTCCTTAGCCTGGAAATGAAGTTTACAGAGAAGTTCACTCATTTTTAGCCACTAAGATAAACAGAACCTTTGAGAAAAAAGTCTCATCCTTATTTCACAGATTCACAGAATCACAGGGGGTGGAAAGGACCTCAAGAGATCTTTGAGTCCAACCCCCTTGCTAAAAAAGGTACCCTACAATAGTTCACACAGGTAGGTGTCCACACAAGTCACAGAATCACAGGTGCAAGACTCTACACTTGCTCTTGTTAAACCTCATCAGGTTCCTCCTTGCCCAGCTCTCCAGTCTGTCCAGGTCTTGTTGAATGGTAACATAGCATTAGTACTTGTAGGTTTACACTCTCAGTTGAATAATCTTTCGAAAAAGAAAGTCAATTTTAGGATTCACCAAAAGAGATTTCTTAATAGGAAAGCACAAGTACAGATGACAGCTGGTTGCTTTAATGCTGTTACTAAATCTGGCTCTAATGTCTGTCTTATGTTCTTCTACTGCACATTATCATAAGCCCTATTGCAAACAGTTACCTGTTCACCTGCACTATAATTCATTTCCTTGCACAGAAGAAATAGATTTTAATGATGGGCCATATCTGCTAGGATTAATTTAAGTTTGTCTTGAAATGCAAAGTTAACACCAAAAAAAGCACCAGTGAAGAAAACAGGCTTGTTAGCTTTATATTACACTTCTCTTAGCTTTAGATAGATTCCTTTAAAACAAACAAACAAACAAAAGTTATTGAAAGACGAATGCCATAACTAATTAGGGTGATCTGTATGCATGACTATTTTTTGTGCATGTCATTTTGTACTGCATTATTCCTTGTCCAAACAACACTGTTTTACTCTGATCCTTGTAAGCGTGATTCAATCTCTTAGGAGGGGAGACTCATTTATTGTAATTCGTTTCTCACAGGACTTTTGAATTGCTTGTGGCTTGCTCAGAATGCACTAGCAGAGTTGTCACTGGTTGGAACAGGCATTGTGCTTGCTGTGCATTCTTTACACTGCTACCTACAGTCTGATGGATTGATTTGAAAACGCCACAGGCAGTTTTAAAATCCCTTACTGAGATTGGCCTGGGACTGGTCTCAGCAAGATCTGAGGCTTACTGACTGAAACTTGTGCTGATGCCTATCAGCACTCAAATATAACTATTTAGTGTTCCAGTTGCATGCCTGAAGTCAGCAGGCAATCACACTTTTGCTGCATTGGACCATATGCTACAGAAGACAGTGTCCTCTAAAAATCCATTTAATTTGTCCTTCTTCCCTTTCTGCAGGAATCTAAAATATCTTCCTCTATTCAAATTCCATCCTTCCCCTCCTCCCCTTTCCCCCAGCATGGATCAGCCTCTTAAAACCACCCTGCTAAATCTGCTGCTACCTCTAGTTTTGAACTTTTTCAGTGAGCCCATTTCTGCCAGTACTGCTTTTGTGAACCTTGGCTAGCACGTCTTCTGCTCCTCCTTCTCTTTCTGTTACTTTCAGAAGTGTGAGAAATTTTACATTTCACTATATGTAAAGAAAATCCAGGGAGTACATCTGTTAATGGTGAAATCTGGGTGACCACATACATTCTCACCCCTGTTTATTTAAATAGTTGATGCTTGGGTATGTCATATGTTGTTACAATTTTATTACTCTGTGTGTCTGTAGACATACACACTTGTAATAACGCCATTTCTAAGCAAAAATAACCCACAGCAGTAAGACAATTATTAACCATGGTTAGTATTAAGAACATAATACAGCATCTTAAATTATCATTCCTGTATTAATGGGCATTTTTACTATGCAGTCTCATTGACAGGTATTTTACATCCAGCAGAATAAACTCATGTTAAGTTTAGTGACATCTTTCTTATAGGGAGTACTTTTATAGGGCATTTCAATACGTTCCTTGAAATGAAGCAAGATTTCTGCAAATACTTGGTTCAATTTGAGCTAATGGATTTGCCACTAAGCCTTAATCTTGCTAAGGATGTAGGATTGCACTAGACTCTTTTATCAGAAAAGCTGAAGCCAGCTGGGATATCTTGAAGGATCATTCCATCTCCATTTTGTCAGCTGCCACCATATGCTACAAGGTCTTTCTCTCTTTCTCTCAGTGTGAGCTACTAGAAGGACTCTAGCAAAGGAAGGTGTTCTTCATCTAGTTTTCTCCTTCAGAGTGTTGCATGCTGTTATTATCAGGGAAAAAGAACTTCTATTCTAGAAAGCCTAACCTACTTAGAATAACTAGATCTTCTTACAGATTAAGGACATACCGGATCAAACAAACAAACAAGGAGCTACTGCACTTTTTCAGTTACTGTCTTGGTTTTAAGAACAAGGACACTGAGATCAGTTTTATAAACACAACACTCTAAAATACTAGCTTGCCCACTCAATACATTACAACAGGTTTCATAAATCTGAATTCTTGGCAGCTTCATTTCATGGTGTTGCAACATTCAAGTCCCCAGAGGATGCTGAAGGTAAAACTTAGTAATTTCGACATGTTCTAAGGTCAAAACACCTACCCACTCCCAGAAGGCAACAGAATAGTAAATGCAACCACAAGTACTAATATGGTACAAACAGCACCAAGAGAAAGAAATGTGTTACACAAACAGGGAATATGCATCAAGCTCTGCTATGTTCTTTTCACGCAGAGAACAGCTGATACAGTGTTGACATTGTGTTTTACGTTGTAACATGCACATTTCTCACAAGTAATGAGGATTACAGGCTTCAGTTTAGGCTCTAAATGGTTTGGGTTTTTTTTTCCTATTTTGAAATTTCACCACAGTCACAGTGAAAGCAGTTGTCAGATTCTTAATAGTGTTTGTTTATAGACTCTTCAGTGTTTGTTTAACTTTGACTACAAAGCAGTGACACCACAAACAGAACAAAAGCTTCCTCTAATTTGTTCTGTTGGGTGTTTTTTTTTCTGATAATCCAATGCATTTTACAATATTTTCAGAAGTTATGTGTATGGTCTCACATTGGGATCTAAAATATTGTTTCTACTCACACTGATATTCCCATATGTCTACTGGAGATAGGTATACTACAGGACTACGTCTGTTCTTGTCATGGCTTTATAGCATCAGTGGGTTGTGGGTTATAGTTGCTTTAACGACTGAATGTCAACCAGATACCGTTTCCACTACACAACTCTGAAGGCTCTGTAATCACAACAATTTATCAGCACTTCTACATTGCCAAGAGTGAAAAATTTATCTGTAGGGATAAAAGTTCTAAGTTCAAATTAAGGAACAAAAAATGTCCCAGTAAACCTGAATCGGTAATTTTTAACAGCACCTTTTTTCTTCACATCAGTTTATAATTCTCGTTTTCTATTCCTTATCAAAGCTCCACAGCTAATAGTCACAACTCCAAAAACACGTCATCTTCTCTTATCTAAGGAGATTTTAGAAGAACCATGTTAAAAGGCATTTTCCCATTAAGTATTTACATTGATCTTCATCAGGATTCTCATTGGAAAGCACCAGCCCAATATCTTGAAATGAAATCAATGAAAGAAGATATTTTCATTGATACAGTGAAAGTACACAGAAATGGTCCTTTTGAGCGTAATCATTATTAATAATGAGTTGCAAATCAATGTTTGAGTTATAAAAAATAATGCTTAACACTTTCAGCCTTTTTGGTTGCAAGGGAAACATTATCCTGCTAGCCTAGAATTTGAGTATGTCAACATGAAAACTTGCTTTTACTCCATAGGCTTACAAAGTTTTAATTAATAAAATTCTAATGTTCTGACTAGAAACAACTTTCTTCTTGCATTAGACTGCTCTATGAAAATGTCCTGTCTTTGTGCAAATTTGTTTGGGATATGCAGGAAATCTATATGATTTTTGGCCCTTAAAGTCACATGTTTCAATATTCTCTTCACATACAAAAAGACTGCAGGAAGATCAAAAGTAAAACCTGGTTCTATGAAGTCAACTACAGGGAAGCCAAACCAGCAATTCTGGTGATGCTACAGCTCATTAAAGATGTAAATTAAAAGTACTAACAACATAGAGATTTGCTCAACCTTTTACCAGTATGCAAATCCCTAATCTGATCCTTATACAAGGTTGGTTGATTTATTACAAAGTTAATAAAGAAGTCTCTTGAGGCATTAAAACTGAAAGTTCACTGTCAGATACATTACTTCAGTACCATAGATTAGGACTGGATTCAGTCCTGGTTGTCAAAAAAAAAAAATCTATTTTCAGAATAAATATATTGAATATGTTCTTACATGGTTCTGCACAATATTCATAAGTACTTATTTGTAGAATTTAACCTTGAGTAAAAAGTCTCTTCTATGGTCAAAAGTAGATTCTCTGTCAGGGACTCTATTACAACTTCATCACCGTAACTCCAAAGGGCATGTTTTGAAAGTCAGTTCACATTTTGGATGCATCTCTTTCCTGTTTCTCTTACAAGATTTCTGAAGATACCAAATTTCCGAAAGAAATTTCCAAAGAAAAAGGATGAGTTTCTAGTTCTGGTGATTCTACCCCAAGTCTTACAGCATTTAGACCACTGTCTAAATATTTGATTTCTTCACAGAGTTGTCTGCTGTAACTCAAAGTATGAATAAAATCTTCAGATGACATTCATTCTATCATGCACATTTTTTGATACCTTCGTCCTTTAAACAAAAAAGTCTGTTCTTCATGGCTACAGAAAAAAACCTACTAACATTTCAAAATTTAACTTGAATGTACTGACAAGGAAAATGTCGTACTATGCATCTTCCCCAAATACATTTTGTTTTTTGTTTTAATTAAAGATTTTAAAGATTAAGAGAACAAGACGGTTGTACAACACAAAATTGGCTACATAATCAGTCTGAGCTAGTGTACTGGCTGAAAGACTTCATTAATGTAATTAAACACAGAAGCTGAGGTTTAGTATTTAGTTTATAGAAGCTCTTTCAATATTTGTTTATTAGCATAATGGAAAAAGCTAAACATATGGCTGGGAATAGGAATATCTCTCGTATCTTACACTAACATTCTGTTCCAATCTCAACTTCAAAAGCTGTGAGTAACAATTGCTGATCCTAGGTTTTCCTTCCATTTTTTACCAGAAACTGTCTACACTATAACATATTCCTAATAGCCTGTGATAAGGTATGCAAAATCATATGTTGCAAAGTAAATGCTGAACGTTAGTTAAAAAAAAAAAAAAAGGTGTATTACATTCAATTTACTAGGGTTTTTTGGGGTTTTTTTTGTTTGTTTTACAGATACACTCACTATGGCAGCACCATCATATACACAGCAGAACAAAGATCACTCTGTACTTCTCTGAGTTTATCTTTATAGCTTCCATTGATATTCAACTAACACAACACTGTAATTACTCCAGCCTTGCTGCAGTTGAAGTAACTCAGAGAATACAGTTTGGAATCACTTTGTCACATGCCAAACAGCAGGCAGTAAATCTCTGACAACATAAATTAGTCACTTACTGAAATAAAGGGTAACAATTAATCACCTCAGAGAATACCTGGCAGAACTGCTTGCCCCTGAGACTACTATTACTGACAAACACTGTACCATAATTCCAGCACATGCTGCTTCACCTCACATAGCTGAAGACGTAATCCATATGTAATGAAAAAAGGTCAATTATCCCTAAACTTCACCTAGATTATACCAGGAGAGATAAAATCTCCTGTAAATGTACATCTGTGAAAATAAAATTTTAGTTTCATTCATGATATACAGCATATGTGAGTGGCCTGATCAAATAATACTAGATTTTATTTCCAGGGATGATGCAAAGGTATAATTCTCAGTATTTTTTTTTTATTTTATTTTTTCCCACACAAATTTTGTTACACTTTATGGTCAGTATTTTTTTCAATAAAATTTCTGATTCCTTATACATAAATTTTTACGATTTTCTTTACCTATGTATCTGCAGAGCATTTTATAATACACAGTCATAAAATATCCCACCGTGAAGAATATGACATGTACTGATGCACCTCAGAATGTCAGGAATCTCAGCTATAAATCTGCTGCACTAGGAAGAGAACAATTTCATAAGTATTCATCCAGTATAAAAAAACATTTTTTACCTTGTTACTTCGCAGGAAAAAAAGTAATGTAAACCTATTATTATGTGCATTTTAACTTTGCTACTTACACCAAACCTGAAACTGTATGTCCAGAAGATGAAGTGATATAACAGAGAAAAAAAAAACAACAAACACTTACTTAAAAGAGTAACTGATCTGTAATCTAGCTCAGGTCTTGGAATAAACTCAGCCTTCATATAGTGTGTGGATCTGCCCAGTGCTGCCTTGACCCTACGTGCAGAATGTGAACACAACTGCAGTCTCAAGCACAGCTCTTCTCTCTCCGGTGTTTTCATCCCATTGATCTTCATCCATGAAACCCATGATTTTTCCAAGTTGTGAATGCCATCATTTCCTCACTCTCTGAAGATACTCCTTACTGACAATCTGCATATTTTGTTCAAATTTCAGGCTCAATTGCGTATATTTTCATCACAGGTTTTTTTTGGTGTTTTTTTTTTTCTTTAAATGGATTTTTTCCACCAGTCTAATAGAGTATTATAATGAAATGAGAATATTTATTTTTTGCAATTAAAAATATCTGTAACTCTTATGATAGTGTCAGAACAGTTTCTGATTTGCCTACTGAGGGGAAAAAAGGCACTTGTGTACCTTACAGTGAGCTTACTGGAAAACTTCCCAGTTAAACTGATATGTAAATTCTATGTCTAGTACATATGCAAACTTTATTTTCAATCAAAATATACATTATGAAATTCCTGTAATATTAAATAAAAATAATTATACAATTTCATTACCAATTTGAATTCCAAATTGATTCCCATATTAATAGAGATTTCATCTGTTCTGTTATACAGCTACATCTGAAAGGACATTTCTTAGTTTTTTTCTTTAACAGTTAATTTTCACAGACCTCAGTCACCTTTTGTCACTTCTTCCGTATTTCTGTCGCTCAACTTGAACACACAGAATTGTTGCTTTCATTTTAAAAACAGAAAAACAATCAGGAGATAACAGCATTGCATATGGGATTGAGAAGTGTGCATTTTACAAGTCTCTTGAATAAATGCTTTGCCCAAGGACTCACATAATGCAGATCAGTCTGAACTCATGGCTGTTCGAAAATATTGCCAACTTCCATTTTCCATTTATATCGAAACAAATCTACACCTCTGTATTTACACCTCTAATGACTAAATAATAATGAAATCTCACTATTTTAGCTTACCATACAGATCTCCATCATACGTGACATTGAAACCTTAATTTATTTAGCAATTTTGTCTTCACATCTGTTTTTCCATGACACTTCTTGACACAAGCAAAAAAAGACTAATTCTTCACAAGTCAGTTACAAGATATGAATTAAATGTATACAAATGCTTAAAAAATAAACCCTAAAAGGATTTAGAATGGGAAGTCCACTCAAAAGCCGCTACCTCCTTAAACATACTGGAGAAGTCCACATATTAAAATACTGTTTCCCTTATCAACCAGCTAATAAAAAATACAAACACACACACACAAAAAAAAATACACAGGGCTTTGTCACTTTTCATTACAGCAGAAGAGAGTGAGTGATAAGCATCTACAGACTATTCCTTTTTATTTTGTGCCTTTGGAGATTCTTTTCCTGTTGATGCAAAATATTGAGCCTCTCTCTCCACTCCTATGCAATAAAAACACAGCCAATTTTTCCTCTAATTTTCAAAAATGTAATTCCATAGTAGGTCCATTAATTTTAACTGAAATACATCAAAATAAGTACCAGTAAGAATAAAACAGGATTTTATGGATTCATCACTGCAGAATATCCATACTGGTTTTACTTTGAAAACAGAAGCCAACAGAGGCCACTTCAGTGAGTGGAACACTGGGTGTTGTGGGTCAGTGGCATCTAAGAAAACAGTAAATAAACTGTTGAAATGCATAATTAGTACCTATTCTCAAAATTGTTGTGTTTTTTTTTTTTCCCCCCAGAGGAATACAAGTGATTGTGAGTAATAGGCATGTATTTCAGATGCATTTAGTTTCACTAAACCTATCAAGTTTCTGTTAATACATACACTGTTGTAGAAACCCACTTATCAGTTCATCAGTAAAAAGTTAAGAAAGTTAGAAAAAAATGCTGTCTAAAAATAGTTATTATCAAAGAAGAGCACTATGCAATGCACTGCATGCCCTTATTGGCAATTAAGACTGTAGGAAGCAAAAATATTTAGCATTTTGCAGATTTAAGGTTGTGCTTTATCAGTTGACAGAACAGCTTTAGCCATTTTTTTTCATGTATCGCAATTACAACAGTGACATAGTTTTCCACTGTAATTCAGCACAAATTACCTGAACCTCTGTAGTAACACATTACTTGTTTTCTACCTCATCAGTGATAATCTGGTAGCCAGAATTAGTAAGTAAATATTTGGCAAGCCTAGTAGGCAATACTTTTTTACTACTGAAATTTATAATTATAGTTCTTTTCCTATTCAATAATTGAATATATCCAATTGCTCCTCCTTTTAACATTAATGCTAGGTTTCAAACTGGTGAATGGACAGGAAAGCAACATTAGAGACATTATTCTACTGTTGCTTTCCCTCCTCTACAATGATTTGAACTCAAGCAATAAAGTTAAATGGAAAAGGCACTATACTAGATTTTCAATTACAGCAGAGGCAGGGAGCCACAATTATCCCTTTCATTACTGAAATACTTCTCATAGCTACACAGGCAGCATCCCTGCTGCTGCTACTTCTGCTGTTCCTGTTGCTGTTACTGCTGCTCTTAAATTGAAGTGCCCTTGAAAAGAGATGAGGTTACAGGTCACCAAGCAGAATTTAAAATTGTGAAAAATGTATATTTAAAGGAAAATGGAAAAAAATAATGGAGCTGGAACACAGAGATGTTCAGATATTTTTCCCCTTATCTCTACTGCAAAGATACGATGTTTCTACAGATCTGTAATAAACTACTATAGTAGTAACTGCGCCATTGGGTTGTCCATGCGCAAGAAATATGCACATGAACCCTGTCTGTCTTTCAAGATTGTTTCAATTCAGAGATATTTTGTACCAAGTATTCACTGCCTGTGAAAAATAACTCGCTCCATCTTAAGTTTATCCATTTTTAATGTATCACAAATTACCAAGAAGAAATTATTATGTTTTAAATTGTTTTGAGTATCTTTGTATGGAGGATGCCATTTCTAAGGAGCACTTTTTTATTTTCCTTGTCCACTTCACTTTGGAAGTGGATACCCTTTCCACCCCATACACAGACCTAACCAAGATTGAAGCTGCAAATCACAAATATTTGCATACTCTTGAAAGTGGTTTAGCTTATTTATTTCTGAGGTGGACAGGAATTTACACCCTGCCTATCAGCCTCCTGTGTGATTCACAATCGACTCCTCAGCAGATTTTAAGAAATAATAAGGTAAAAAATACCAAGAAAGGCTCCTGTATCATCTTTTCACAAGAAAAGTAGAAAATTATGACCTATCCTATTAATACTGATGAAGATGCCAAGAACAGTATTAAAACTGAAATTCAGTAAAGCTTCTGTTTCAGATTAGACAAAATATGTGTCAGGAAGCCTATAAAGTGTATGTGGAAGAAAAGAAAAACTGTCTACGCAAGACTTCCTAAAACAAAATATTCATACCTGTTTTTCAGAGTTAAAATAGCAGAAAACTTTTATAACAATGGTCCATGACAAATAACAAAATAAAACATCTTCATCACCAAATACGAGACTCAGAACTTGTCAGTTAACATACATGCTAAAAGTATGTTGCATGGAATATGTCACATGTCAATGTATCACAAGTGAGTTGCTATCATGCATAAGTCTCAGTGAAAATTACAGTCACTAAGAAATAGTTGTCCATTCATGAAGATTTGCAGACAAATAATCAAGTCTAGAGAAGATGTTGGATACAAGAAACATCTGCTTACCTCAAAAGACCATTACACGATCTTTTAAGGAAAAAAAAAGAAACAAAAAAAACTTCTCTATCCTGTTACAGTATAGTTTTCAAAATACCATGCCATATTTTAATAAGAAAAAAATTAAAAACAAAGCTTTATGAAATATCCAAACACCTTTTTTTTTTTTTTTTTTTCTTCCT
>JACDJE010000594.1:118145-191688 GCA_016647715.1 Pavo muticus | reverse complement strand
TTTTTTTTTTTTTTTTTTTTTTTCTATAGAGAGAACAAGAACCACTAGCACCTTTGTTAGGAAAGATCTGTTCTTTTGTTTTTGTAGTTGTGTATGTAATAGTGTTCCCTACATCTCACAAAGGCTATCTTGGAAACAAAATAAGCACAAAGAGGACAACTAACACGATGAAGGGCATCTTGTCACCTTAAATGGGGAATTTAAAAAATATAATAATAATAGGTACAGTTCAGTTCTCAAAGGAGAATGATGGAAGGAGATAGCTTCGAGTTTACTAATAGAGTAGCTAAGAGGAACATGGGACTGTTAGTCACCTAATTCCCTAACCCTAAACTCAGGAACACCTGTTGAGATAAGCAGGAGATCAATTTAGAACAATGGAAAGAACAGACCATTTTTATAAATGGTCGCCAGAAAATCTGCAAGTAGATGAATTTATAAACGATAGGCTTGCAAACTAAATGCTGAGGTGAGCAGTTAAGATAATTAATCGTATGACTGTGGAGAAGTATGATGAAAATGAGTATCAGATATTAGTCAGATTTGTGTGCCTTCCCTAAACATTATTTATCACTGTCACTGATCTTGATGGACCATTTGATCTGATCCAGAAGAGCATCTCTTATATTTTTCACACTATTTCAACATGCTAAGCATAAAAATTATTCTTAATCATACCAAATGGGTTAATTTCAGCATTTGCTTTAAATACTTTTCTACCCTCCTACCCTTAATATATACATCAGGATTCAAAAGTAAGGACAATGCAGAAATGTTTGTAACATATGCAATGACTTGCTAAGTACATTCATAAAGGAAATTTATAGAAAAAATATTCCAGTCCAGGTATTTCGTAGTCAAGTCTTCCTGTGAATCATCCAGGAAAAAGACCTTATGAAACATAAGCATATGATTGCATGTTATTCATTATTCAAATATTCCCTTTTATAATCAGTGCTATTTAGTAGATTCCACACATTTCAGAGCTGAAATACTATCCCTGGATTCATTTCTCTGAAGTATACACTAAGGGATAAACGATACATCCAAAAGCAAGAAAAAAATAAATAAATAAATATGCTTACGTTAAGGCCAAAGAAAAATAAAAGAAGAAACACACTAGACTGCTTATTAGAAAACAGTACAAATTGCAAGACATGCTAAGATACTCCCTTCTCTTCCCATTTAGGAGATTCACGGAGTAGATTTGCTGCTTGTATGTCAAAAATAATGGTAAACTGAAAAAAGAGAGTATCATCATTGCATTCATAAATTCTAATTAAAGAAGATAACAAATGTAAGAAAACAACACCTAAGAATCCTTTTCAAATAAATCCATTCTCCTTCATCATGACATCCATAAGAAGATCTTTACAGAGAGGAAGTCTCTTCCTCTGAAGGTATCAAGCAGAGTCGTTGTACCTCCTGGGATTTTAGAAATGTCAATCTCTTTAGCACACTCTCTTTGGTTTCTACCTCTCTAATTACTACTTCCTCTCTCCTTTGCTCTTTCTCCAGCATCTTAGATTATCCCAACTTTTCCCACCTATATAACTGTTGCCTACCACACTGAGTTACTGCAGACCTAGAGAAAGATGCAAATATGTCTTTGAGCCAGCTGCCTCTTATCAACTCAGCCAAAGTAAAGCTGAATACCAGGAAAACAAGAAACAGGAGGTAGGCAGGATAAAAGACTGGAAGTACGGACAGAATGCCTAATATCTGCAGCCAGGAATGAGAAGAGAAACTATTACTGTCCATGCTACCTTCACTTTTCATATACAGTTTTCTCACAACTATTGTGATAAGTTTTTTTCCTAATTTTTATTTCTACACAATGAATGGTGATAAGCCAAGAACTGATCTTGAAAAAAGATTGTTGTTCTGTAAGACTACAGGTTCCAAGAAATTAACTGCTTTACTTTTTCTTTTTCTTTTTTTTTTTTTTTAATTTTTTCATTCTTCTATTACCCATGGGTCAGAAAAGAAAATACTACAATCTGTGATGAAGGGCAAAAAGAAACTTAACTATATTACTTAGGAGCAAAACCAATAGCCCACAGTTTAACAACAGAGGATCTAAAATCTTTGTCTAAAAGTGGTGCTATAGAAGTTCTTCCATCTTGCTGCCTCTTCAGAGTTGAACTGCATAACTTAAAGAGCCTGTGGACAGAATCTGATCTTAATTTTGAACAAACGTAATCCAGCTTGAATTAAAGCTCGAATGAAACTCAGTGTCTCTAGCTCCTCACATCAACTGTTAGTTATTCAGAAAAATAGAGCTATCTGTCAGTAGGAGCAGTGATCCATAAAATATGATCACATTGCAAGGATTCATTCCTAAAGTTAATTTTGACCTTTGCTGCAGTAGACAGCAGAACACAACACACTGTATTCAGCTACTGACGTGAAACTCAACAGTAAAAAAAATTTTTTACTTATTGTTAGGCTTGTCCCAAGATAATTAAGGAACATATGCCAATTTGCCATTTATATACCTAGAAAATGGCAGACCATGCTGAGTTGTTTTTGTCATTAAAATTACCTAACATATCACTTACTAAATATGAAGTATGCCTACACACTTCTAAATATCAACCACACATTTTACCAAAAATGGAAATGTTGTGATGTTTTTCCCTGAGTGTTCCCTTTGCTATTATAGTAAACAACACTGTAAAGACTAATAAATGTACCCTTTGAAGGACTTTACTGTCCATAATTTAATTTTCATTTAAGTATCGCACCCAGAAATACAAAAACTGGAGAAAAATTATTTATGTCATTTAAGTTGTCAAACTATTTTCTGAAAGAGTAGCTTTCATTCTCTTCAAAAATAATGAGCATGCATTTTATATGTATTTACATAGTTGTTTATCAAATTAAAAGCAGGCGTATGAAAATTTAATTGAGCGACCATCATCTTTTCCCAACTTAGTAATGATTTGCCATCAGGATCTAATAGATCTTCCCCAGGAAAATCCCAGATCTTCAGTTATTGGTATACTGAAATTCTGAGTTACAACAGTGTGCTGGATGTTGCGTTTACAAATAAACAGATACATGACAAGTGTGAATTTGGGGCACTGCAGAGTTAACACATCACTTTCACAGGATGCAATAAAAAGTTTCAAGAATAGAATTAGGACAAAGGGAAGTCATTTATCAGGAATTATTAATTTCTCATAGCTTATTGTTACACTCATCTGGCTATCCCTCTCATGTATACTCTATATTACTTCTTTTAATGGTTTTAGAGTGAAATACTCTATAACATTACCATATACATTGCCTTGCCAACAGCTGTTGTCCATTTTTCAGGCTCTTCAATATTACATGGCATTTTAAATAAATGAAAATCTCTTGGTGTCTTGAACAACCTTGCTGTTGACTCTCATGAATCAAAACACAAAAATGCAAAGAAAAAAAACAAAATTCACGTTAGCTCAATTTCAAAGGTCCATCTCTCAACTGTTTTCAAGTTTCTGCATAGCTATCAGTCCTTTGTTTTATTTGACACAGAAGTGGTTTTCAGATGCAAATGTTTGTGATAGCAGTAACATAGCAATGACACTTAGCTATCCATTTTTCCTATTGCTGACAAAAGACAGCACTTTTTTTTTCCCTAAAACTTAGGCTTGAGTCCTTCAAAGTATTTCTCACCTGATCTCTGAAAATAGAAAGAGCCTTTCCCCACAGCTCATGTTCAAGGTAACATAAATAGTCTAGTGCTTGCATTAGTATTATCTTCAATTAATTCTTCACATTGGTCTTGGTTGAATCTTCAGGTCACGTTCCTATCAGTGAATACCTATAAGTATTCCTTCTAATGATTTTCCAGTATTTCTTTTCATATATGTTTCTATTAAAAAAGTAGTTTTAAGGAGTAAAATACTTTGTTACAGATTCACAACATTGTCAATTAGTAATTTTTCTAGCCTATAATGAGTAACACAGGGACTTTGCGCCCACACTCTAGGTAACTACTCTCAGTCTTACAGCTCTTAATGGTGTACTTTCTTTCTCCCTCTTTGTTCACCTTCATTTTTTCATTTGTCTCCATGACAGAATATCAGTATTTTACAGACAAAGAAAAACATCAAAATCTTGCAAATTTTACTGGCAAAAGAAAACCATTCCCTGCCAACTCAAACACTTATAAAGCTGTTAATATTTTCTCCCATACAACAACCATACATCAATATAGCTTTGAAAGAATCATTTAGATCCAGAACAAAAACAAGCTAGAAGTCAAGTAAGTTCAAATAAATATTCACACTCTGTATGTTTATCTAAATCAAACCCCCAAAGTCTTTCAAATTTGTTCACTCCAACCTGCAAAGCCTCCTTAACACATCTTTTAAGATCTCCTCAGATCATTTTGGTCATTGAAGACATATTGCACAATAAATAAAATATCGTATAAGGAGACTGAAGACTGACACACACACAAACTGATTTATTTATTCAGTAATTCCTATTCCAGTCAGTCACAGTCACAGTCATTCATACTGTCAAAACCTATAATTTCTGGCACAGTTTATCAACTTACATATTTTTTCATTTGATTTCTCAACTTAAATACATTTATGCGCTATTCCATGCTTCCATAAGCTGACTTCAGAGTAATAGCTGCCTTTATAGAACATACAATTTTCTGAGTTTTTACTAAGATAAGTCACTTTTTCATCTGTATTCATTGCCAGTTACAAGAGTCATCCTTAATTTTAGCTCTTTACATTTTAGGATCTTGTAGAGCAACATTTAGAGCATTCATAATGCTTTTCCTCAGCTCTCTCCCCTGGGACACAGACACCCACTGAAAACGTGAAATATTTATTTTCTTACCTTAAAATTCATGGAATCCCATCTGTAGCACTACATTTAGCTCTGGGATCTCTAACATAAGAAGGACACAGACCTATGGAGCAAGTCCAGAGGAGGGCCACGAGGATGATCAGAGGCTGGAGAACTTCTCCCATAAAGAAAGGCTGAAAGCTGCAGCTGTTCAGCCTGCAGAAGGTACCAGGGAGACCACATAGCAGCCTTCAGGTAACTAACAGGGCCTCTATAGGAAAGCTGGAGAGGGACTCTTTAACAGGGAGTAGTACATTGACAGGAAAAGGGGAAAGGGCTTTAAACTATAAGAGGGCAGGTTTAGATTAGATATTAAGAAGAATTAATTCACCGTAACAGTGGTGAGGCACTGGAACAGGTTGCCCAGATTAAGTTGCTGATGCCCTATCCCTGAAAGTGTTCAGGGTGAGACTGGATGGGGCTTTGAGCAGTCTAGTCCAGTGAAAGATGTCCTGGCCTTTATCAAGGGAGTTGGAATACATGGCGTTTAAGGTCCCTTCCAAGCCAAACTATTATATGATTATATGATTCTGTGACTCTTGAAAATGTCCTCTGGAGGTCCCTTAAAACCTCAACTATTCTGTTATTTTATGATTACGGACTTACAAATGTCGTACAGCAAATACTTCAAGGAGAGAGAAAGAAAGATACTCTTCCATGTGGGTAAAAGCATCATACTCTACCCTATCTTTCTTGTTTATTACTTTAGGCAGCTTTTGTTAATGAGCTTTTAGTGAATTTCATTGTTGAAGTCCTAACTGGCTCCCTGCGTCATACCAAGGCTATTGAACCCATCAAGAGATACACATTACATCTTTTTGAGATCTGCTCTGTTTGTTCATATTGTTTGTTTTCATTTCTTTCTCCTCTTTCAGCTTCAGTATCTTTTATGAATGCAGCACTTTGCCTTGAAATAAACCAATAATATCTTTGCAGTAAGTTTCCTTTCTAGCCTGAGTAACACAGGAATTAAATGATTCACCTTTGTGTTAAACTTAACAATCTAAGATGAGAATGAGTGACATATCTATATGCCACTAATTTTATTAATTTGCATGTATGTATTGGCTCTGACTATATAGTTATTCGTTCTGAAATCCACATTTGTAGGTTTATTTTCCATGAAGAACAAATATCAGGATAAAAATTCCCTCCATCATTTGGAGTTATTAAATTATATTTTTAGAGAGATAATCACTTTATGCATTAATATTTTCAAGCATCATCCCATTTATCCTATTTCTTTGGAAAATAACTGCTGAACTATGGCTCTTTAAAGAAATCACAACAGAAGTGGTGCTATCTAATTTATTTAAAACAGCTTCTGGTTAGAAATAACAAAATAAGCAATGATAACACAAAAACTTTTTTAAAAATAGATTTCGTTTCAGCTACAGCTGATTTTGCATTTTTTTCCTCCTTAGAGTGTTAAAAATGAAAAGGTAAGTTTTCTCAAAATGGTTGATTGTGTAGCAAAGGATGCAGATAAAAAGACACTAGAATCTACTGGCATTTCTAGATACAGAAGGACAACTCCGAGTCAGTGATTCAAGCCATTAATCTGACTAAAAAGAGCTCTATCAATTTCTGCAGTAAGAATCACCTTCCTTGTCACCTCCTCAAGCTTCACCTTTATCCAGATGCTCAGTGGTATAACAGCAAAGTGAAAGTATAACCTTAGGAGTGAAAGATGAGTTTTAGTGGTTCTATAACCATTGCAAAGTAAATAGCTCAAGGCCACTTTTCAAAAGAGGTAGTTAATTATATTGAGTTTTAGGTTACTTAATTATATTATATTTCTTTGTTCAACAGTTTCATTATTTCCTTATGAAAGGCAAAAATGATTTAAATATAGAAAGATAACTTCTTGTTCCTCTTCATAACAATAAAAGTCACAGTAAAATAACAGAAGACATATTCATATAGGCAGAGGAAAAAATGCAAGAATGTTAGCTATCTTAGTTCAGCACTTAGGGAATTACATCTGTTTTCTCCTGCTATTCCTTCCAATAATAATATTTTCACTCACAATTATGATGCCTGTCATTATCAACATAACATTAGCAGTGGTAATAAAAGCAAAATAAGGATATAGAACGAATTTATGAGGACTGCTCCAAAAGCAATGCCTCCTATTTTATTATGCTGGATAACAATGTCAGAGGCAGATGTTGGTGGTATGGCAGCAGAAGCTGAATCTTCCAAACAATGCTCTGCTACATTTTGTTGCCGTACAATAGATGGCAGCAGAGGGACAGTCTGACAAAATGGTATATGACATGGAAGTGTGAATAAAGCAAAGGTGGGATCCACTGACATTCATCAGTGCTTGCTGAACGTTTATGGAAACCAAACAGTGGATGGCAACACGGTGAGGCAGTGGGTGGTGTGTGGCAGCAGTGGTGACAGTGACAATGGGTCACTTCCGCTGGTGCAGATTTTTACGAGCACGCCATGCAGACTCTTCTTCATTACTGGTGAAAAATGCATAGTTAATGGTGGTGACTGTGTTGAGAATAGAGTTTTTCAACTCTAAGTAGGTGAGAAATTGCTCATTCAAATAGTGTTATTGTGCTCTTTGTTGTTATTTCCATGGAAATAAATACGATACATTACTTTCAGAGAGACCTATGTATTATTATCATGACCTTTGTTTTAACATCAACAATAGTAGGGGAGAAATCATTTAAAACTTTTTTCAATAAAAACTTAAATAGTAAAGAAGACTTAGTAATAAGAATTTTTGCAGTATGGCCAAATGCATTATTTCAATTAATGTTTCAAAATTAAACATTTCTATTTTTGATGTGAAATCACTTTCATTTTATTTACTTTTAAATGCGATAAACATAATCAGCACTAAAAAAAATTTTGTTTCCTAAGCAATACCAGAGTTACCGAGCAGACAGGAGAGGACCTTTGACAAAACTTCATTATCTGTATAGTGACAGCCCTACAGATAAAAGAAGTCCTTTTCCACAATTTTTTTCTTGCTTTGGTAGTTAAATGAATGGAGGCCCACTTCTGATTGTTTCTATTTGCAAAAACTGGTAGAGCAATCAATGAGGAAAAATCATCAAAAAAGAAAAAGGGTTAAGTACTTGGGGAACTGAGGTTAGCTCACAGGCTTCTTCCATAACCTAAGAGAAATCAGTTGCATATATATGGTGCACAGACAAATACAGACATAAAGACATTCCGCTCAGCCCTTCTTATCAGTTCTGTTGTCACAAAATAACCACTTGCCTGTTCACCTCTGCAGCAGGAATTCATGTGTATCTGAGAACGTAATGCGGTTGTCAAAATGACAACAATCTTGTGTTTGGCGCTTCAACATCTGAACAAAGAGCTAGCGGAAAATGTGTGAAATATGTTTAAAAACGTTCTTTGGATGTTAAAGTAAAATTCCCTCTGGACTTTAAAGAACAGCAGGAGGTCAGTCAGGAAAAAATATTGGTGTTGCAAAGCTTTTGAATAAATATCAGTAACATCAGATGCAATCTGTTGACTTGAATTTGATATTACAGCCTACATGCCAGACAAATCAGTTCTATTTGAACTAAAATTAAATGAGGCACTTGCTGCAAAACATCAGTGCATACTGCAGAGTTTTCTTATCAGTGACACTAGTCCAAATCCTCACCAGGCTTAAATTGAAACAGCTAAAATGTAATTTAGTCAGCAAAAATCCACCAGTAACACCAACACTGCTTGCCCACTGTCTTCATTTTACCATCCTCACTCTACAGTTTAGAGTAAACCAAGGATTTTTTAAAGATTTTATTTTCTTTCCAATCTTTTTCTAGAAAGATTTATAGAAGTTGCTTCTGTATATCTCCTCCATTGGTATTGTAGTTCTGAGAGTTACGATACATTCCCAGGACAACTCTGAATTCCTTAAACAAATGTCAACTGCAAAAAAATACCTAACTTCGAGGCAAGGCATCCAAGTGAAGAAAATCTGTGAACTAGGGAATATGGGACAACAGTTTTCTTATTGATACAACATGACTACACTGATGATAGCTTGTTAGAAGTCTCAATCCACCTGCTGTAGGTCTTCTGCCAACCATGAACTGTAATGGCAGGAAGAGTCATTATAACCTTATTAGCTAAAATGATGATTGCTCTTTTGGGCCAATACAATAACAACTAACACCAGTTTTTGGCAAGTATCACTTTGTCACCCACTAAGCCTATGTATGATACTGAGAACTGAAGGGAAATGCAGTTAGAATAATTTTGGCTCTGTATCTTTTGATGTTTCTGGGTAAGATATGAAAACAGTGGATGCTTATAACTCGAATGTTATTCATTGAATTCATTAAGCACTTCCTACCATACAATAATAGGAAGTCTGTTGTTAAATAATGACTTCCATTTTCCCTCTTCTGAAGTGCCTGCGTTTAAGTAGTTAGGGAAGTGCTCTCTCGTCCTGGGCCAAATGATTCTCTTGTGGAACTACACTGATAAGTTATAAAATCTCCTTTGCAGAGCAGTAGGAATGTCATCCAAGTAATTAAATGCAGCAGCTACGAAGGGATAGTAAAATGTAATCTACAACAGTTCCCTCAGTATTGCAGCAGGCTGCATTACTTTTGTCTATTACCATAATGGCAGGAACAGCAGTCATTTTTATACATCTGTTTCTGTGGTCAAAGTGAACCATAACACAAGAGACTTGCTGTTAAAGGATTTCCATTCAGCCAGAAGATTAGGCTATTCCACTTTGATTATACAGCACTACGATGTAAGGAAAGGGAAATAAACCAATTGTAAAGCATAAGGTGAAAAGCATTGAAGGTACTGATAAAATACATTCCAATGCTTTGGGTTTAGTTTTTTGCTTGGATGGCATGCAAAAACAGGTAACATTAGCATACTTTGCTTCAGACATTACCATATGTGTTACTAGCGCTTCCACTATATCCACATTTAGGGAGTTTTGTTCCATGCAGCCTATTGAGAACCAAGCAAACCAAATTCCTTCCATAATTCTCTTAATCATTTTATTATAAAAATGCTTTAGTTTGTCTATCTGATGGAAGTGTATCCCTTTCTCATCATTATTTGAAAGCTCCCAGCCTACAAAGGGCTCCCAGCCTCCCTATCATAAACATGCTGATAACAGAAAGAACAAGAAATAAAAGCACACACTGAAGGCTGTTACCAGAAGACAAAGCACTGATAGCCTTTCTTTGGTGAGTTTTGTCAATACATTTTCTACATGTCAAACTTTTTTTTAATTATCTTATCCCTTCAGCTTACATATTTATATCCTGTAGAACATTCTGATGAATTTGAAATTGAGTGATCCTCCTTACTAACTGCTCCAATTAGAACTATTCAGCTGTTAGCATAAGCCTGCTAGTAGATACAAAGGAATCTAGAACTTCCTACATCATGAATTCAAGTATGCCATTTCCTCTGCTGCTCTTGGACTCAGAGCTAGGATGACAGCCACTACTTAATCCAGAAGCACAGTGTCTAAACCTAGTCTCTGCACACTTAGTAGAATTACTTGAACAACTGAATTCAACTTGCCAGTAGTATGAATTCATTGTCATGCTCTTTTTATATCTTTTTTTTTCTCTTAGACCTTTCTGCATATGTTTTCAATTTTTCCTATACGTATTGCCTCTAACACATACGTGTAACTTTCCAAGTACAGACATATATTTTTCTTTCTGATTCTTGTAAGGCACATATCCATCCTTTTTTTCACATTGCTGTAGAAATACAAGACAGCTACCGTGCTGTTACTTCGACTATACCTTTTATTTGGATGAAGAAAAATGACTCTGGTCTCTAGGGTCCTAGTCAGACCAGAATATTTCATAAGCAATAAATTCATTCAGGGATTTTGTTTGTTTTTAATAAATTCCACCTTCTGAAGAATTTTTCGAGGCTTTGATCTACTCAGTGTTAGCTCACCAGGACTTAAAGAACTCTGTTCATTACACAGAACTTCAACGGACTCTGGTGGGTTGATAGTCTAATTCTAAATTTCTTCTCATCCCAAAGAAGTCTGCTTATTTAAGTACATGAGAAAGGTATCACAAAGAAATGACTTGATATTTTGAGCGCTGAACTGATTAAAATGTACATTTTTCCCTTAATGAAAGCTGCAGCTGTTTCCACGTCCTAGAATTACACAAAATCTGTTTAAAATAGAAATGAAAGCTTCTGAGTTCCTTTTCATTAATCTATACACAACAGTTAAATGACTGACCTTCAGGTAGGTGGCCAACTCCCCTTAGAATGTTATTGCACCTCAACTGTTACAGAACAACAGATGAATAAGATAAAAAGGGAAAGAAATGGGAAGTGAAAGGAAATATTTATTTCAAGTTCTGGCTTAGAACATCATTGGATAGATGTATCATGAAATGGAAATGCATTTTGAAAGTGTAGCAACAGAAGAATTTTAAAGCAAAACTTGTCTGTAAAGTCTTTCTCTTTTCTTTGTTAGGTAATACAAAATAGGAAATGGAAAGTCTATATATGTTCCATAATTTGTCAACACATGTCCAGGAAATGCATTTTTTGAAAACCAGACAGATAGTAGGAAAATTGTAAAATTAAATATTGCGATGGAATTAATCAGATGAGGTCTAAATTTTCCAATTGATAACACGTTGAAATTCAATTTTAAGTAACTACTACTTTTCTCAGACATAATGAGGATCTGAATTTTGGATACTCCATCAGTTGTCTATCTAGTAAGAGTTGCTTTTCCATGAGGCATTTGGTCATCCTGTTTGTTGAAAATCTGGAGTGGAAACTTGACTTCAAATCAAGTACTCTCAAAAGCAATTTGGGAATGAATCTGTAACCCTTTGCTTTGTGATACAGAGAAAACAAAATAACAACAAAAAAATGACTTTCAGGAAAAAGGAATTTAGCAGCAGAATTTCATATTCTCCGTTGAAGGTATATAGAGCCTTCCATCAGGCTGGAATTATTAAGAAAGGAATCATGAACTTCACTAAATATGAGATTATTGCAGGTTGTTCCCACAAGAATTATCTTAATAAAACTGCTGCCTAATTAGATAGCATTTCTTGCATCTTCTCTTTTTTTTCCATGAGCTGGTAATAAACATTACTCATATACAAGAGACATGTTTTTATTATTTTGCACCTGGTATTTGTTTCCATTGAACGCACACACATAAAGCTTTTACTCCGACTACTATTCCCTAAAATTAGTTATGCTGAATCTCTTTATCCCTTGATCTGTGGCTAAAGTGTATTTTTTTCTTGGAAAACAATATGTCTGTTAGGTTTTACGTATTGTTTGGTTCTGCTGATTGCTTAAGAACATGTGTCTGTTACTATGATACCATTTAAAAATAAAAGTAGTGATATATTTTAAATGTGCTGATTCCACAAAGAAACTAGGAGCTAAAATCTTACGTACTTTTACACAGAATATAAAGCAAGGGAAATATCCTAATTTTCGATGTAGATATATTATGAGACTAAGTGAAAAATAAAGTAGGAATAATGAAAATTCAACTTAGTTTTTCGACTGGACTGCTATGTGATCTCCATTTTGTGACCAAATAAGTTCTAGCCAAGTGAACTTCTCTAAAATTAACTTTAAATTTTCATAATATTTTCCATGTTTCATTAAACTATTACCATACCCTAGCTTTCTGATACTGTGAGCGATCATTATATTTTCTTCTGCAGTCATTAGCATGACACGAAAATCACTGCGAAATTTAGAGTACATCACTGATCTGAGAATTGCTCTGCTAAAACAAATACTGTATTGTATTAGTATTGTTGTTTCAGCAATAGGAAATTCTAAAGCTCAATGACCTGGTATCCCCAAGATGTTTTAGAAAGTATCATTGTATTTCTGTTATCACTAAGTTATTCATTCTAAAATTATTTATAGCCACTGTTGTATATAAAACTATGGATCTGTTGGCTCTTCACCACAGTACAGCTACTCCTAAGTTATGATTTCTCATGGATATATAGCCATATCTGTAGTTCAAAGGTAAACCACATCTTTACAAAATATAAAACCATATGTTCTTCCTAACAGCTTATTAACTCTCCAGTTGTATTTTAAAATGAGATTAAAATTTATTTTAAGAATATTTAATTTATGCAGGACAAAACATAAGCTAGTGGACTAACAGACAAAAAAAAAAAAAAACAAAAACAACCCAACAAAAACATTTGGTAATGACCAGCAGCTTAGACCTCATATAATAAAGTCATAAAAAGATAGGTGTGATAATAACTGGGGAATAATACATTGTGGATACTGTTATCCACCACCATACAGTCTGTGACTTTGCAATACGGACGAGAGTAGCTTGCACATTGTACATCCACCCTGCGTGCTCCTCATCTCTGCCATGAAAACCCTCCTCTTAAAGTTGACTCCCATAGTTATGATTGTAAGACAAAAGCAGTATCTTATACACAAGTACAAATGCTTATAATTGAAATATGGTCTAATGCCTCCACCTACAGACTTGTCTCCCTAAAAAAAGTATTCCATGTAATTGTTGACTTTTTTCTCCTTTGGAAAAAGAACATTTCTCAATTAACATGATCGCATCTATCAAAAACTGAGAATAAATCACAGAATATTCACACTTAAGACTTGCCTAACAGCATGTTGTAAATTTGGATCTTCATTACGAACAAAAAAAGCAGTACAGGCCGCTGCCTCTTTTAAATTGCGTCTTACAAGGGGAGAGATCAAAAAGTGTTGAAATAATTAGTAACTGTCTCCTGGCAGACCTTGTAGCAAATGCGTATATACTAACCATATTTCATACATGATAAATTGCAGTATNCCTGCCTTTTTTTTTTTTTTTTTTTTTTTTAATCCAGGTGAGGATATTGACAGAGCTATTAATTGTAGGGATATTTAACTTAAGTAATTTAACAGATTTGTGTTTTCCACGCATACAGTCAGATATTACATAAGTATATGCAAAAACAATATGCAGACAGAAAGAGTGATAGGTTCCTTAGAATATTCTAGAGTTTTCATATACAAAGGCTCTCTGCAAGGTTTTCTGAATTGATCTCCATGATACCAGCGTCATTCAGTAAAGCAGTCATATGGCTTAACAACCTCTGATACAGGATGAGTTCTTGTGGAAGAAACCTACAAAGAATTTGGGGCTGCCAGTGTAGTTACAAGGTAGTTCAACTGAAATAATTCATCATTTATTTTCTCATTTATTCCTTACATTTTTAGTATTTGTATTAAGCTTCCTCATAATGTACTTAAAAATGTAAAGATGGAACCTTTACGGAATTGCTTCTATCATAAAATGAAAGGTGTTCTAAGAACTTTATGGCTTCAAAGATAACCATATATATAATTACATATCAATCAATAGCATTCTCATTAGACTTTGGTTGGTAGGATTTTTCCCTAATTTGTAATGTCAAAGTTCTCTCTTAGCATTTGTAAATTCACAGCTTGTAAGAAGAATTTGGACCATTGCATCATTTTCTCTGATTCCTGGATAGCAGCTCATGGATATGCCAATAATTTGGCATGACCATAACTACCAGTTAAAACTGTGGTAGGCATTCCTTTTAAACAAAATAACCAATTCAATTACAAATACACCAAGACATCAAAAATATTACACTTCCCAAGAAAAAAAAATGTAAATTGATATTTACCTTTTACAAAATTAGTACCAATTTCTAACCAACAGTCGCTTTAATTTGATCTCATCAGTCAAAAATCAGAATAGCTCTTCCAGTGGAAATAGTTTTCAAAGATAACGAACCTGCTCTTCATTGAATCTACTAAACAGGCAAAGTTATGAAACAGAACAGGGCAGAAAATTTTATTGGAGTTACTCATTTCTGAATTATTTTAATTTTATTCAACACGTTGATCCATAGGAAGAAAAAAAGAAGAGAGAGAAGAGAAGAGAAGGCTGGTTCAGGGATGATTCTGAGCACAGTTTAGCTAAGAAAAGAGATGCAGCGAAGCCCGATACAATTCCTCAGTTTGCAATTACTTTCACTTGTTCACTTATTTTTGCAAGCAATTCACTCAGAATTAGTATTTTATTGATAATATAAGACCACTGTTTTTGTCCTCTCTTCTAACCTTAGTTTAGTCTTATCAGTTAGTTTCAAATGTGACATTTTACATAACTTAATGAAGACACTCCAATCTTGATCAAGTACAAATAATTTTATGATAATTTTTAAAAGAATCACTATGGAAATGTTGCTAATAATTCATTTCTCTAGCTGTTTAGCTCTTGAATCCCAGAGACTGAGGTTTCTGTTACATTATTAGCTAGAATTAAATTTTAATATATTTTAAAATAATTTTTCATTTAATAAAAAGTTGATATATATGGTAAACATTAACATCTGATTTTATGTACTACTGTAAGTATAATCAGTATATAATTTTTGCATATAATAGTTACTATGTGATAGTTATTTTAGTCTACTTTATATTCATCCACTGAGGAAACACAGGTGTTAGACAAGTTCATCNAAACAACCCAACAAAAACATTTGGTAATGACCAGCAGCTTAGACCTCATATAATAAAGTCATAAAAAGATAGGTGTGATAATAACTGGGGAATAATACATTGTGGATACTGTTATCCACCACCATACAGTCTGTGACTTTGCAATACGGACGAGAGTAGCTTGCACATTGTACATCCACCCTGCGTGCTCCTCATCTCTGCCATGAAAACCCTCCTCTTAAAGTTGACTCCCATAGTTATGATTGTAAGACAAAAGCAGTATCTTATACACAAGTACAAATGCTTATAATTGAAATATGGTCTAATGCCTCCACCTACAGACTTGTCTCCCTAAAAAAAGTATTCCATGTAATTGTTGACTTTTTTCTCCTTTGGAAAAAGAACATTTCTCAATTAACATGATCGCATCTATCAAAAACTGAGAATAAATCACAGAATATTCACACTTAAGACTTGCCTAACAGCATGTTGTAAATTTGGATCTTCATTACGAACAAAAAAAGCAGTACAGGCCGCTGCCTCTTTTAAATTGCGTCTTACAAGGGGAGAGATCAAAAAGTGTTGAAATAATTAGTAACTGTCTCCTGGCAGACCTTGTAGCAAATGCGTATATACTAACCATATTTCATACATGATAAATTGCAGTATTTTAAGGGTGAGTGACATGCAAAAATAAATAAATAAATGAAATAGGGAAGCGGAATGTAGCATTTTGTGGCCTGACAAGATTTCTTGTGCTTAACTTCATACTTGAATTACATGTGTGAACTTAACAGTAGTCATTTTATCTGTGATTAAGTTATTGTTCCAATTTTTGAAAATAAAGAAAGCACATACAATCCCATTTACTTTAATTTTTTACAAAGTAACTGACGATTCTGGCCCTGACTATTTTGGGGTACAGAGGTCAGCTCCTTCACTGACTGTGATTGTGCTTGATTCAGCTAGAAATCCAAACCACAAGAACATATGAAATAGCAATGTAAAAAATGATAAGAAGTATTACAGAATCACAGAATTGTAGGGGTTCAAAGGGACCTCTGGAGATCATCTAGTCCAATCCTCCTGCTAACCCAGGTTCCCTACAATAGGTTACTTACACAGGGAAGTGTTCAGAGGGGTCTTGAGTATCTCCAAATAAGGAGGCTCCACAACTTTTCTGGGCAGCCTGTTCCAGTGCTCTGTCATCCTTACTGTAAAGAAGCTCTTCTGCATATTTGTGTGACTCCAGTTTGTGCCCATTGCACCTTGTTCTGTCACTGGAAATCACCACAAAGAGCCTGACCCCATCCACTTGACACCCTCTGGATACATTTCTAGGTGTTGGTAGAATCACACCCTCAGTCTTCTCTTCTCCAGGCTGAATGGTCCCAGGTCTCTCAGCCTTTCCTCAAGAGGGACATATTCCAGGTCCCTAATCATCCTCCTCGCTCTCTAGTGGACTTTGTCTAGAAGTTCCCTGTCTTTCTTGAACTTGGAAGCCCAGAACTGGACACACCACTCCAGATGTGGCCCCATCAGGGCAGAGTGCAAGGAGAGTAGAACCTCCCTTGATCTGCTCGCCATGACCTTTTAATGCACCCCATGATACCATCATCCTTCTTGGTCACAAAGACACACTACTGAGTCATGGTCAACCTGCTCTCCACCAGGACACCCAGATCCTTCTCTGTAGAGCTTTTTTTTCAGCAGGTCAACTCCTAACCTATACTGATGCATGCAGTTATTCCTCCTCAGGTACAGGACTCTTCACTTGCCCTTATTAAATCTCATAAGGTTCCTCCCCACCCAACTCTCCAGCCTGATGACAGCTCTGAAGCTGATATTCCAGAAATGGGGTGCAACACAATGCAGAAAACATTTCTCCTCCACATCTCACCAGAGATATGCTCAGCATTTAATCACTTAGCTAAGAAAGTTCATTTTCCTTCTTAACATTTGCCTTCCTGCTCCTTGGGGCAGAGGTTCCTGCTTTCTCATCTTTTCCTATAAAATCAACAGTCTTCGAATGTTCTTGGTTTAAACTCTCGCGAAATTTATTTCAGTTAAATCTGCAATTGCCATAAAAACTTGTAGAATAAAAATGATAGCTTTGAATCATATGATCCACAAATAAAAAGCAGAGGAAGTAAATTGTAGCAAGTAGAGCCAATGCAGTTTTAAGTTATCTGCTATCTAACCCTATTTTTTTTTCCAGCCAGTTAAATAAAATCATGTCCTTAATATCACTTTCAGCATGCTATTTCTGTCACTTAAAGGCACAGTTTCCAGTGTTATGCATAAATTGGATGGGAACTACAAAATACAAAATATAAATGCTATAGACAAAGTCAGATTTCCTAAAAGCCAATCAAAATATACAACTAAAAACAATTGTTGGATACTCTTTCAGTCCTCAGCTACATGGGATACTGAAGCATCTTTTTGGCTAAACATAAAACCAACAATAAACTAATAATTTAGGAGCTAAATTAGAGAAAATGACAGCTGGACTTAAGTAAGCTGGACAGCTTACTTCTTCAGCCAACATTTGAAGCATCCTTGAAAACTGAGGCTTTCTTTTAAGGATTGTCTTTGATATATTTTCTATTATTGCTTGGAAGCTAGGAATAATATCAGGGAGAATGCTTTTTCTCAAATCTAACAGATTTATTCTATAATGTCACAGACCTACCTGGGGTTAACACGAAGCAGGCAAGTTATTTTATGCACATCTCAATACCTTTAATTGAAACATTTATCACTCAAAAGCTGAAGCTGGCAGGAGAGTATTGACATTAAGAGAATATATGCAGATTCCCACAGGGATTTTATTATCCAACATCACGGAACACCTGCCACACAGTGGTCACTGTCACTACAAGCATCTCTGAGCAACATAATAACAAGTATTGGAGGGGCAAAGAGTGAAATTTCTATGTATTATGTGTACATTTGTTGTTGAGCACAAGTGCTGCACTAAACTTTTATGAAAGCTTTCCAGAAAAAAAGCTATTGTGAATCATAATGAGGCCTCAAATCATAGTTATTACTTTAAGTAAGAATGCTTTTAAGAGAGTATTAAAAAGAACAAGAGAAATAGGGGGAAAAGAACAGTGGTATTCCATATACACTGTAAATAACTTGAAGCTTGGTAACCATCAGGTGTTAATGTAGTATTGTACTTTTGCTTCACTATTTTTGACCTCAGATTTTTGCAATGGGAGGCAGTGAGGGATGTGGGTCATACAGAATCTGTACAGTAGTTTCAAAAAACCTAGAATGAAACTCAATGCTACAACCATTGTGTTTGTCAGATGAATGGCTTTGCCTGAAGGACAGGGTTACACCTTAGAGATACTACATAAATCTAGGCCTTATTGATCTGAAACTCAGAAGCAGAAAATAATGCAAATCATGCAACGGGGAAAATAAAAATAAATCATGATTAAGGTAAAATTCAAACGTGTTAAGCTGGTTTCTTGCATCTTTTCTTTATTTGTAAGCAAATGAGGGGAAAATTCTGGAGTATTTTATGCAAAAAGAATTTCATTTATCAAAAAAGACCCAAAATAACAAAAAGCCAAAGAAACAGGATTTTTTTTTTCTGCTACATAGCTTTTGATGATCACAGTCTTAAAAATAGTTGTTTATCTTACAGAAATACTGAAGCTACACTGTGCAAATATGTGCCACTTTTAATGCAAATTTCAAGTGTAACACTTAGAATAATGAAAGGATTTATATATACTACTCACAGAAGAACAGGTCAGAGAGGAGATATGTGCATGTGTGGTCCTCCACTCAGACTCTGTATGGCTTACAAATGACCATGAGATGACTGCAGCATTACGGCCTGCAGTGCGGCGCTGCCCCTTAGAGTATGTGATATTGAGCAACCAGAAAGAAGCCAAGGCAACTTGTCTGCCCTCAGGATTCCTACATGATTGCTACAGACTGCTGCAGGAAATCAAACTGTGGTACACTTGACTCAGCAGACGTAGGTACATTCATCTCTATCCTGTGCATACTGCAGAATACAGTGCTTTTGGTCTTAACTGAAAATGAAATTTTTTCTCCCGTTTTGTGCTTTACAGCTTACACAAAATCTTCTGAGTAAAAGACTAAGTTCACACAGATCGAATGCTATGTGAGTCTGATACAATCACAGTATTTTATCTATGTTTATTGTAAAATAGCAATTTAATTCCTATTTCTTAAAATATATTTTGTATTTTATATTTTAATGTACATTCATATTTTTATTAAAATAATTATTGACAGCTACTCTAAAACTAACATTTCTCTTGATATCAGATTTCTGTTTTCATTTTAACAAAGAAATCAAATCTGTGTTCTAACACCTATGGCATATCATAAGTTTTGTTTAACTCAAATCAGCATCGTGAGCATCCAGAGATGCTCAGGACTTTTCCAGTCCCAGGATCTCAGAGAATTACAAGAGCTCCTTGTGTACAGTGAAATTTGCTGTAGAACATATCTTTGTGAATATTGGTACACTTTAGAGAGCAAAAATTAAGGATAATTGAGCAAAATATGAACACAATCCTCTGGTTCATCAAGTATAAAACATCACTTCAAATGATGTCATTTTTCCTGTTCATCACATGAACTGTATCTTTAACATTTTTTAATACTATTTTGGGTTTTTTATCAGATTCGGTGTCTACACACTACAATCTAAGAAGACATTATCATTTGTTCCAGAATTATACTTCTGTGTGGAAAAAAAGAAAAAAAAAAAAAAGTAGAATGAAACAAAATCTCTCTTAAAATAAATGAAAAACTAGGGAAAAAATAAAGGAGGCCGCAATGCTAAAGTTCATTCAAGAAAAAAAAAAAAGTTTGCTGCGAAAGGGTGGGATATTGTCCAGACCTGCTCGCTTCTCTTTCTATGTGTATATGTCTTTCCTACAAGTACCTTCTCAGCAAAAGCTGGAACCTCTTACATTTCTAGCTACATCAGTATTTCAACTCCAAAAATCTTACATTCTGATATCTTATTTAGTAAATTAGTTTGTTTTTCCTCATATTGTTGCCGCTGCTTTGTTTTTAGGCCCATCTCCCTACCCTTTCCCCTTTTTCGGGCCATGGGGCCCCCCATCATACTAGTCACAGAACCGTGCCAAACCAGCCCATAAACCACTGACACAATGTTAGATCTAGAAAGCTTTACATTTTATTTGCACATTTTGCCTATATAAATAAAAATACCAACTGCCATGAGATACTGACATATTAAAAATATTTCCATTAATTCCAAGCTATCTCTTTCTTGGTTTATTTTTCAAAAGCATCTATTCTTTCTGAATGACAAAACACTGATCAAACTGTTATATTCAGGATGTGATGTAGAACAGATAGGTGAACAAAGCCATTTTGTTTGTCCATTACCAGGTGAAGAGACCAGGGGTCTTTTCTGACTGCAGCAAGTTTTGGTATGATTTGGGAAGATGATCTGCTTACAGTATAAAAACATAAACTGTATTTCTATGCATGCTACTCACAACACAATCTAAACTTTTAAGTAAACAAATAAATGAAAGACTGGATTATCTGACTCCAGGAAATATTGGCATATGCCACTATTACAGCCCGAGTATTCCAAGAATATTGTTCATTGCTCTCCATGCAGCTATTTAATTACGCACCATGAGCATTTAGTTGTTTTACTGGTTTGTAGATATATATTTTTTTTAAGTTCGTGAAAATATGCAGCATAGAAATGGAAACTGAAAACACTTGCAAGTCTACATTAATACTCGCACAGTTCTTCAAAGCATAACATTTTAAAAATGCTGAGAGTTACCAAAAAAAAAGAGGTGTTTAATCCAATTATTGTTACTGAGATTATAGCATGTGCCTCTCTCCCTTCCACATGACTTAGCACATAGAGAAAAGAATTGCATAGCAAATGAAAAAATGACAGCACAGTGGTTCTGAAGATTATTTCATCAATTCATTTCCAGTGTTTGTAAAAGTCACTGAGCTCAAGACTCTCAAAAGCATTCCACAGAAAACAGACGGAATAACTTTTTTTTAATTATGCAGATAGTGACAGAGTCACACATTATTCTGTAAGCCTACAAATCCTTATGACAGTGTATAATGCATATCCTTAAAACTCTTTATCCAAAACTAGATGTACTATTTTTTCCTAAGAAAAACTGAATTCATGGTAATTTTATTCTATTCAGGTTTTCCAGTACACAGATCTACCTCAGAGAATAAAATATAGGCTCCTCCATCTGCATGGAAACACCAGGTTTTTCAAGTATCTTAATGCTTTTTGAATGGCATTTTTATTGTGAAAATAAAATTTGTGTTCACAAATGAATGTTGATTATCTCAGACTGCCTTCCAGTGATTTTTACACATCCAAATTTGCAAATCTGTATTTAAACATACACAAAAAAAGCAGTAAATTTGCAAAAGATTTTCTTTTGTTTCCTTGTGCTATCAGTCTGCACAGACACCACCGTGGAATATTTTAATGGGACAAAATTGTTTTAAACTAATTTTAATTATTTGTCCATACATAACCAACAAATTACAAGTAGTTTGTTACACCTATATAAAGAGTGAGACTATCTTTGACACTCTGGCTCTTTTCAATTACCCTTTCTTAGATTTCTAGGTCTCTCAAAGTTCTAATGAATTCAACTTCATCAGGCCTTTCTAAGACAAAAACTGGGGGATGGAGTAAAAACTCACTATTCCTGTTGTAGACACAGAAAAATTGTATTGTCCTATTAAAACACTCCAAGATGAATCTTACCTTACACTTCTGCAGTATACAGAGCAGTCCTATGCAGATGCACCACTGTCCTGACAGCCTGCTCCAGCAGCTTTATCCTTCTTTATGTATAATTAGAATAATTTTTCATCACTGGTAGAAATAAAAGGAGAAGGCATACATAAATGAAAGCCTATAAATGGGAGATATGTCCAGTCTCATAAAATTGAGGAATGATTTTCACCCAGAATCTTTTGATGAGAGGCTAACATTTCATTGTATAAAGAATTAATACAAGTAGATCATGAAGTTGTATCCAGTTCTACTCCCTTTTCTGCTTATATATACATGGGGATTTGTCAGTAAATATCTCAAGCAAAACACATTGTGTGAAAGTCTGATCTAGACATATACTTTTTGCAGCATATCTCTTTCTTGATATAAATTTTCTTTAATTCAGAAGTTACAGCATTTAGGAAAAAAACAAAACTAATTGAAAATAAGAAAAGTGACTTCTCTTCAGTTCTTCCTTTTAAGTAGAATACCCTAGGTATTCCAGTATCTCTAGTGACCTTTGCTTTCTATCATTCAGTACAATAATACAAAATTAAATTTAATTTAAAAATTGAAATAAGAAAATCCTTTAAAAACCAACTACCAAGAAGGTGCTGTTGTGAGTACATAACTCTATGGTTACATATTCTCTGTCCTTCCTGATTTATTTTTGGTGCTCACTGTTGATTAAAGCCATCATTTATCTTTCTGTTTAGAAAAATAAGTGGGCTATCACTCTAATTTTAGAGCACCTTTGATATAAAATTGTTGCTTTGAAGGAAAGCAGTTTGAATTTTTTGTTCCTGTGTTGATTACAAAGCACCCATCTTACAGGTCATTTCTATACTAATTCCCTTCCTAAAGCTCACTTTAAGAGAAAATTGCCTTAAAAATCTCTCTGAGTTATAAACACTGAGGCTGATATCCCTTAGTGGTACTGCTTAGCAGTGCAAAAGAAAAATAATTATTTCTTAAATAGGCAAGCATTACTGTGAAAATATTTACACCATAACCTTATTGAAAAGAGAAGGAAAACAGGAGAGAAGGAAAACTGCTGTTGTGCGGTTCTCCGACAACCTTCAGAGACTCACTGACCACTATCTTTCCAATGCATATAGTCTATTTAATTCAAATTAAACAAATGCATATCATTCAGGTACCTAGAGAATCTTAATTTTTAAAGACAAAAATACAGGCAATCAGGACTTCTTTGAAGCTGGTACTTCAAATTCCAGTCTTCTGAGCATGAAATCAGGCATCTTGCAAAATCACTCATTTTTTCTTTTAGAAAGAAGGCTAACAATGTATGTCAGTGTAAATAAAAATACATAAACAAGAGTGTACTCTGGTGGACTGAAAACATTAAATGTATATTCCACTGTAAATGATCTTCTGAATGATTAGAATAACTCCGACAGTCTCTATTTTGAGCATTCTTGATAAGAAATTATTTCTATGCTAGAGAAACAAACAGCCAATTAGTGATCAAAGAACCTTTTTTTTTCTGTGTATCTAAAGCAAATAGAATCTCCTCTCATCATACTTTGATAAAAACACATATCATAAGAACTATTCCATTTTAGAGCCCATGAGGCAGAATATGAAATTATATTTGTGCGCAAACTATCATATTTTTCTGGTTCATTTTCAAGATCTGTGGTATTTACATATGACCTTTCCATTTTTATTAACAGTTTATTGGATTTTTGCATTCCAGCCAGCAGAAGAGAAAGGTAATTTACACAGAGATTTGACAGTTATACACACAGCTATAAACTTCAGTCCATTAACTTATTTTTCATGTAACCTTTACCTGATTCTACCCAAACACCCAAATAAGCAGTATATCTTGCTTTTCTTTATGTTAAAAAGCCCTCGTTGTAAGTCCCTATTTATAGAACATCAAGTGGAAAGAAAAGCTCTGCGCAAGCTTTTATTACAGCTTTCCTTGGCTCTTAGTATGTCTATATCTCAATTTAAAGGATACAATTCAACATCAAAGATGTTTGTAACTGTTGTTGTTGCCTTAGTACAGCATGGTAAAATATTCCCCCTGCCTTTTTTTTTTTTTTTTTTTTTTTTAATCCAGGTGAGGATATTGACAGAGCTATTAATTGTAGGGATATTTAACTTAAGTAATTTAACAGATTTGTGTTTTCCACGCATACAGTCAGATATTACATAAGTATATGCAAAAACAATATGCAGACAGAAAGAGTGATAGGTTCCTTAGAATATTCTAGAGTTTTCATATACAAAGGCTCTCTGCAAGGTTTTCTGAATTGATCTCCATGATACCAGCGTCATTCAGTAAAGCAGTCATATGGCTTAACAACCTCTGATACAGGATGAGTTCTTGTGGAAGAAACCTACAAAGAATTTGGGGCTGCCAGTGTAGTTACAAGGTAGTTCAACTGAAATAATTCATCATTTATTTTCTCATTTATTCCTTACATTTTTAGTATTTGTATTAAGCTTCCTCATAATGTACTTAAAAATGTAAAGATGGAACCTTTACGGAATTGCTTCTATCATAAAATGAAAGGTGTTCTAAGAACTTTATGGCTTCAAAGATAACCATATATATAATTACATATCAATCAATAGCATTCTCATTAGACTTTGGTTGGTAGGATTTTTCCCTAATTTGTAATGTCAAAGTTCTCTCTTAGCATTTGTAAATTCACAGCTTGTAAGAAGAATTTGGACCATTGCATCATTTTCTCTGATTCCTGGATAGCAGCTCATGGATATGCCAATAATTTGGCATGACCATAACTACCAGTTAAAACTGTGGTAGGCATTCCTTTTAAACAAAATAACCAATTCAATTACAAATACACCAAGACATCAAAAATATTACACTTCCCAAGAAAAAAAAATGTAAATTGATATTTACCTTTTACAAAATTAGTACCAATTTCTAACCAACAGTCGCTTTAATTTGATCTCATCAGTCAAAAATCAGAATAGCTCTTCCAGTGGAAATAGTTTTCAAAGATAACGAACCTGCTCTTCATTGAATCTACTAAACAGGCAAAGTTATGAAACAGAACAGGGCAGAAAATTTTATTGGAGTTACTCATTTCTGAATTATTTTAATTTTATTCAACACGTTGATCCATAGGAAGAAAAAAAGAAGAGAGAGAAGAGAAGAGAAGGCTGGTTCAGGGATGATTCTGAGCACAGTTTAGCTAAGAAAAGAGATGCAGCGAAGCCCGATACAATTCCTCAGTTTGCAATTACTTTCACTTGTTCACTTATTTTTGCAAGCAATTCACTCAGAATTAGTATTTTATTGATAATATAAGACCACTGTTTTTGTCCTCTCTTCTAACCTTAGTTTAGTCTTATCAGTTAGTTTCAAATGTGACATTTTACATAACTTAATGAAGACACTCCAATCTTGATCAAGTACAAATAATTTTATGATAATTTTTAAAAGAATCACTATGGAAATGTTGCTAATAATTCATTTCTCTAGCTGTTTAGCTCTTGAATCCCAGAGACTGAGGTTTCTGTTACATTATTAGCTAGAATTAAATTTTAATATATTTTAAAATAATTTTTCATTTAATAAAAAGTTGATATATATGGTAAACAATAACATCTGATTTTATGTACTACTGTAAGTATAATCAGTATATAATTTTTGCATATAATAGTTACTATGTGATAGTTATTTTAGTCTACTTTATATTCATCCACTGAGGAAACACAGGTGTTAGACAAGTTCATCAGCAGAAAAAAAAAAAAAAAAAAAAAAAAAAAAAGTGAATTTTAGGATATTTCTAAAACATAACAATCAAATTGAATACAAATTAATAACTTTTTACCTTTGCCTACACTAAAAAAATATTTAAACACAGGAAGTATTCCAAAGCTGACTGAGATTCAAATGTTTTCGTGATCAAGAGAAACACTGCATGTACTTCCTTCTTGATTTGACAGATAAAGGTGACAAGTAAGAGTTCTTTAATCCTTAGGGAGTGTGGTGAGTACAAGAGGGATAAGGTGGAGACAGAACAAATGTCCTAATTCAGTTCAAAACTTTAAAGGAAATGCACTCTTCTGCAACTGCTCCTCATTCAGAGAATGTAAAATGAAATTACATATACCTATAGGCATTATACTTCTCTAACTTTTAGCTCATTCTTTACGGTGTCAGATTCATTATCCTCATTAAGTTAAGTAACAAAGTCAGAGAGTGTTTTAATTGGATGTGTGCAAGACATTACTCAATAAAATTATATGTATCTGAAAAAAACTACTTGAAGCGGAACAGTAATTGTAAACAGGAATTAAGTAATATAAATATTATGAGGCCACCTTTCAGGTGACATAATCAGTCACTGAATGGAGAATTACAGTCAGGACTAAAAATTCTGAGTTTTCACACTCAGAATTTCACACTCTGTGAAGGCACAAACTGAACAGACTGGCTCCTATGCTCTGCTTTATCTAAACCTCAATAAATACGCCTTGTCTTTGTAATAGCTATGTTAAATTCATCCTTAATAAAGAAAAATGAAGAATGAAAAAATATATATTTTAGAGGGAAGGTCCAAGAAAGCATACCTGAGTTCTGGAAAGTTCTAAGACTAATATTCAAAGATGTGAATTAAATTGCTCCAAAGGAGAAATCACAATTCAGAATACTTTACTTTAAATTGTAAGTCACTAAATTAGATAGAGGAGGAGACTATCCCATCATTACTGTCATCCGATAATTAAAATTCTGGTTTATGCTACTTCGGATGCATTTGTCAACAACTGATCAATGATTCTAAAACACAGCAAATGAATCATGTGACTAGCAAGGTAAATATAACTAGTTTATTAAATATAACTAATTCTTAGAGGGTTTCAGTCAATAGAATGCAATCAGACTCCTAAGCCGACTCTTGCTAAATGAGATAGCATATTTCTGCAGAAGCACTGACTGATGCCTTGTGAAACAAGACAAATAAAAATGTGGCTGGAGTTGTTAATCCGGAGCCCTCCAGACCAAAAATAAATGAAATTAATGTTTTTGATCCGCAACGTAGTACAAATTGCTACTGTAAACTTCTTGTAAAATGTAATTTGCTGGAAAAAAGAATAATAATTAAACATATAAAAAAAAATAAAGTAAGTCTTTCAGGGAAGTGGATAGTCATTCTATTCTCATACAAGCTGGTCTAGCACTACAGCAAAATGCATTGCCAGAAGGGATACTAACTCAAGCCTCGGAAACACTTTAACCATGGCAGTTATTCTGTCTCTCCCAACAACTTATTAAGGGCACTGCATTGGATGTTTCTGTAAAGCACCAAACTGAACAAGAGAGATCCATATGAAAGTTCACATATTAATTGTTGAACTACAATTACAGGTGCATTAGTGGAGAACTCAGGTTCTCCTATTATACTCAGTACTGCTTAATCACTATGGCATACTGTTTGGACAGAATGTTTTCAGATCAAAAAGAAATGAGAAGGATTCCTAGCATGTTAAGAACGATCTCATTCCTACTTCTGAAGAACCATAGCAATTTTGCACCTTATTTTTCAAGACACTTCTGCGTATTTCTGAATTTTTTCCTATTCACACATTTGTTCCAGAAAAAAAAGGAATCAGAATGAGCATGAACTCTGATTTATAATCCCCTATAAACAGGTAGTTCCTGGAAATGTACACATCTATGTTCATCTATGACAAATACATTAGAGATGAGCATTATGGATTCACTGTGGGAATGCAGGTGCTGAAAACCAAGCTACGGAAGTTCTAGTTTGTCCCTCAGCAAGGGAGAAACAAAACAGTATCCTTACAAGCTTAGGAAAAATAAATGGAGATCAACTTTTTACATGGTCTAACAGTGATAGGAAAAGAGGAAACAGTTTTAAACTAAAAGAAGGGAGAATTAGATTAGATAATGAGAGGGAATTCTGTACTTGGAGGGTGGTGAGATTCCAGAAAAAGACTGCCCAGAGAAGCTGTGGATGCTTCATCCCTGGAGGTATTTAAGGCCAGGCTGGATGAGGTCCTGGGCAGCCTGGTCAAGAGGAAGGTGTCCCTGCCTGTAGTAGAGAGGCTGGAACTAGATGATCTTAAACCATCTAGTTTCAACCCTTCCAACCCAAACCATTCTATGATTCTATGATCCCACTGGGAGTGGGGGGAGTGAGCAAAGTGCTGTGTGGTGTTTAGCTCCTTAATTAGTTAAACCACAACACCTTAGTATATCATTCTTACTAAAAAAAAAAAAAATCTCAGTTGTTCAGCTACCCATTGAAATCACAGAATCAGAGAATAACAATCTTCGGAGTTGAAAGGGACCTTTAAAGGTCATCTACTCCTACTACCCTGCAACGAACAGGAATATCTACAGCTAGGTCAGGTTACTCAGAGCCACATCCAGGCTGTCCTTGAAAGTCTCCAAGGATGGGGCATCCACCACCTCTCTGGGCAACCTGTTCCAGTGCCTCACCATCCATACTGTAAAAAACCTTTTCCTTATATCCAATCTAAATCTCTCTTGTTTTAGTTGGAAACCATTTCCCTTTGTCCTGTCACAGCAGATACTGCTAAAGAGTCCTTCTTTCGTATAGATCCCATTTAGATAGTGAAAGCCCGCTATCGGGTCTTCCCTGAGCCTTCTCCAGGCCAGAGCCCCAGCTCTCTCAGCTTGTCCTCATAGGAGAGGCGTTCCATGCCTTGGATCATTTTTGTGGCCTTCCTCTGGATGCTGCTCAACAGGTCCTGTACTGAGGACTCTATATCTGGACATAGTACTTCAGGTGAGGTCTCACCAGCGCAGAGCAGAGAGGCAGGATCACCTGCACTTTTGGATACAGCTGGTTTTCTGGGCTGTCAGGGCACATTGCTGGCTCACGTTCAGCTTGCCATCCACCAGTACCCCAGGTCCTTTTTGACAGGACTGTGCTGTCAAAAAAGTGTCTTTCTCTCTACAATTTCACTCTAAAACCCTCTTCCCCTCAGGCTCCGAAAGGAAAGATTCTGGAAATATGACAGCAAATAGCTTTTTCACTGTCTTCCACCACTAAGAGTTACTAAGGACAGTCCCAAACTTAATGGATATATACTACTGGGCTTTCATAGGTAGTAGAAAGTGAAGACTAAAGGAACAGGAGTAACCAAACCTACACTCAATTACAGAATCACAGAATCGCAGGGGTTTGAAGGGACCTCCAGAGATCATCAAATCCAACCCCCCTGCCTAAGCAGGTTCCCTACACCAGGTCGCACAGGTAGGTGTCCAGGTGGGTCTTGAACATCTGCAGAGAAGGAGACTCCACAACCTCCCTGGGCAGCCTGTTCCAGTGCTCCGTCACCCTCACCGTAAAGAAGTTCTTGCACACATTTGTGCAGAACTTCCTATGCTCCAGGTTCTGGCCGTTTCCCCTTGTCCTGTCTCCACACACCGCTGAAAAGAGTCTGGCCTCACCACTTTGCCCCCCACACCTTAGATATTTATAGACCTGGATCAGTTCCCCTCTCAGTCTTCTTTTCTCAAGGCTAAACAGACCCAGTTCACTTAGCCTTTCTTCATAGGGGAGATGCTCCAGGCCCTTCACCATCTCTGTGGCCCTCCGCTGGACTCTTTCCAAGAGATCCCTGTCTGGGGAGCCCAGAACTGGACACAGTACTCCAGATGAGGCCTTACCAGGACAGAGTAGAGGGGGAGGATCACCTCCCACGACCTGCTGGCCATGCTCTTTTTAATGCAGCCCAGAATGCCACTGGCCTTTTTGGCCACAAAGGCACACTGCTGGCTCATGGCCAACCTGTCGTCCACCAGGACACCCACGTCCCTCTCTGCAGAGCTCCTCTCCAGCAGGTCATCCCCCAACCTGTACCGCTGCATGCAATTATTCCTCCCTATGTGCAAGACTCTACACTTCCTTTTGTTAAACCTCATCTGGTTTCTTACCGCCCAGCTCTCCAGCCTGTCCAGGTCTCGCTGAATGGCAGCACAGCCTTCAGGTGCGTCAGCCAATCCTCCCAACTTCGTATCATCAGCAAACTTGCTGAGGGTGGCCACTATCCCCTCATCAAGGTCATTCATGAAGATGTTGAACAAGACTGGACCCAGCACCGACCCCTGAGGAACACCGCTAGTTACAGGTCTCCAACCAGACTCTGCACCGCCAACGACAACCCTCTGTGCTCTGCCAGTCAGCCAGTTCTCAGCCCACCTCACTGTCCACTCATCTACCCCACACTTCCTCAGCTTTGTTATAAGGATGTCGTGGGAGACAGTATCAAACGCCTTGCTGAAATCAAGGTAGACTACATCCACTGCTCTCCCCCCATCCACCCAGCCAGTGACAACATCATAGAAGGCTACCAGGTTGGTCAAGTACGACCTCCCCTGGTGAACCCATCCTGATAACCTCCTTTTCCTCCAATTGTCTGGAGATGGCATCCAGCACAAGCTGTTCCATCACCTTCCCAGGGACAGAGGTGAGGCTGACTGGCCTGTAATTACCTGGATCTTCCTTCTTGTCCTTTTTGAAGACCGGAGTGACACTGGCTATCCTCCAGTCTTCAGGCACCTCCCCCATTCTCCAAGACTTCTCAAAGATGATAGAGAGCAATCACCTCTGCCAGCTCCCTCAGCACCCGTGGATGCACCCCATCGGGTCCCATGGATTTATGAACATTGGTGTTGCCTAGGCGCTCTTGGACCGCCTCTTCTCTGACTAAAGGGAAGTCTTCCATTCCCCAGACCCTCTCACTAACCTCCAGGGTCTGGGATTCCTGAGGGGGAGCTTTTTCACTGAAGCCTGAAGCAAAGAAGGCGTTCAGTATCTCCGCCTTCTCAGCATTCCCCGTTACCAGAACACCCCCCTCACTTAGCAGGGGACCCACATTCTCCCTAGTCTTCCTTTTACTGTTAACATACTTTAGAAAAGCCTTTTTTATTATCCTTTATCACCTTTGCCAAAGTAGCAATCTTCCTCCCATTTCCACTCTTTGGCAGCATTCCTTATAACTTGAACAAGTATGTCTTTCTTTACTGCATACCCATGTATTTTTGTCAAGAAAATAGAGAAAAAGTATCCCAAAACATATTAAGTTGAACTGAGGTTAAAACTTAGATAGAAATTACTAACTTTAGAAATTGTTACCACATGCGAATAGGACTTTCATCTTAATAAAGGAAAACTACAAACTTCTGTTGTCAGTTATTAACTGTACTCTTAAATTTATGACCATTCCCATCTCCATGGAAAGTGCTAGAAAAAGGAAAATAAATTCTCTCTACAACAAAATATAGAAAAAATTGGGGTATGCAGGGAAGGTAAAATAAAAAAAAACACAACGACAAAAATTATTTTATGATGTGAGACATTCATGTGTGTTTCTATATAGAGAAGCCAACCATCCTGAGAAAATAAAAACATGTTGGCTGCATACTGTTTACAGGTAGACTTCAGAATCAAAACAGGACCAGAGGAACTGTGAGTTCTTTGCCATGGTCTTTAAGCTTGCCTTTGTATATACACAAGAGGCACACAAAGACAAGTATACATATACTCTGTATGTGTACAATAAAAATTTGAAGCAAAATTTCAGCAAATAGTTCTGGACTAAAAAAAAATGCATAGGAAACACATTTCCTTGCAATACTTCTTACATTTAAGGTAGAACAGGAAGGAGAGTTCCTTCTTGAGAATCCAAATAGAAAATTATTAAAAAACCAAAGGTGCAAAAGAATGCAACCGACAGCTTCTTCTCAATCTTTATTATTACAGTGTTGTGGTTTAACCTGGCAGGCAGCTAAGCACCACAAGGCCATACACTCAACTCCCCCCACCTCCCAGTGGGATGGGGGAGAGAGCTGAAAACAAAATAGAACTCGTGGGTTGAGATAAAGACTATTTACTTAGACAGAAAAGGAAAAGAGGAAAAAAAAATAGAAAGAAAATTGCAAGGGTAGCTACTGCATCTCCATGGGACAACTACTCACACCACCTGATGCTGCTCGAGCAATGCAAGAACTCACCACCTGCTGACCAATGCCCAGCCAATCCCCAAGCAGTGGCCAGTATCCCAGCCACCTCCCCACAACTTCATAGCCTTCTTCATGATGTCACGTGGTATGGAATAATCCCTTGGCCACCTTTGTCACTGACCTGCTCTGGGTGCACGCCCATCATTCAACAATAGCCACCATCAGTGTACTATCAACACTGTTTTTCTCCTCAAAGCCAAAAGATAGCATCATACCAGACACTACAAAGAAAATTCCATTTTGTCTCAACTGAAACCAGAACATAGAGCTATGAATGAGGGGTCTCATTTTGGAGTATAAGATGTAGGCAAGACAGAGAAAAGTAAACAGAATTGGAAGCATCATAATGACTCATTAAAGCCCTGAATGTGTGATGGGAGCAATATCTTTCCATCCTTATAAGCAAGTAGGTGTTATCAATGATTTCAAATAAGAATTCTATCCAATTTCTTCAATGAGATATCAAAAGAGAATCACAAAATAGAGCATTCCTGCAGTAACAGAAAGCACAGTGACAAATGGGAAAGGGGGTGGATGCTGAGGAAGTTTGAGGGTACTAAGTAAACCGCACATGTTACGGCCATCAAAATGGGGTGAAAATCATCAAAATTTGACCAAATTTGTGAAATTTCCACTAAAAATAAATAACCTGGAAGGTTCTTGCAGGAATGAAACTTGTGTAGTAATGAATGAATATTCACTCAGGTTTTATAATCTTTAGGGAAGCTGTAGACTGATCTTCAGCTAAACTGAAGCTTAAACTGAAGTTCTGAACATCAGCTTTGTCTTGTATTTTTGCATTGGTTCAGGAATTTGATATTCATAAATAACTCCGCTACCTACAATGAGCTTAAAAATTGAGTCCATTAATTATCTTAACTATTTGTCTTATTTTATTAACTTGGCAAGATACTGAGAAATAATATAGTTTCAGAGGCATTTTGTTGTCCATGAGCTTTTAAAGTAACTAACAGAGCAGAGTTTAGTAAGTTGAGTCACACAATAAAGCTTTGTATGCTATTGTAGTATCACCTGAAGATCAGCCAACTGGTAATGCTTGTCTAAGACAAACATTATCAAGTAAACACAAAACAAGTTAAAATGATTAGCAGAGGTAACTGAACAACATTAGATGTGAGGTCAAAGACATTTCACATAGATTCATGGTAATATATCTGTTTCACAGAGCAAATTACACAACATGACTAGAATGACTGACTGCCTTGGAAAAGCACAAAATAGTACACAATAAAAACAGGACAATAATCAGAACTAACGCAGGAAAGATAATATACAACAAGAAACAAGGAAGTACATCCCAAAGATTATATGCTGATATTTTGAGAAGAATCAAGAAAAATATCAACATTTGAAAGGCAGAGGCTTGCTAGTACATATTTAAAACAAAGGATACTTAAAAGAAAAATGAAATTAAAAAAAAAAGAAGATAAAAGCTTAAAAAAAGAAAACTAAATTCAAAATAAAGCCTTCTACTGCAAGACAACTGCTGAGCAATATTTATCAAATCCTAGGTAGTTCTCTACAAGGACTAGTAAATGGAGATGATTCCATAAATTCTCTGCAAAATGAAAAATAGTCCTGAGACTGATATTACTTCAAAGCCTCATTTCATTTTATGTTTGCTCAAGATCTTTTTCTGCACTATATGAATGATCCAGACTGCCAAGCTAAACAGCCATCTTAAAGGCACCAAGCAAAATAGATGTAACTGCTTCTGAAGTCTAGTATGGAATATAAAGAAACTTAAAAATGTAAATAATCGAAGATCAAGCATAAGTGAAGCAAAATTAATACAGACAGCTTGTTAAGCAGCATATGGAAAAGGACTCTGGGATTAACAATTTAGTAAAATAAGTATATCTGCCTTATGATTAATAAATTATGTCCAACCTGTGCCAACTCACAGAGAACAGGGAATTCGGGACTAATAAGCAGCAAAAGTAAAAGGCGGCAGGAAAGACTTAGGCTGTAGGAATTTTCTGGCGGAACTGCAATCTAGGAAGAACTGTAGCATTTACACTGAAAAGGCTGAGCATGCAAAAAGCAGAAGACAATTTTGTGTAAATTTCCTAGTGTAGTTCAGGTAAGCATAAATGCTGCTATTATTAGTGGAAGGCCACGTACTGAACTAGCATGACAGCACAGGACCCTGGGATTGCCTTGGCTTGAGTTGGCTTCAGCTTGTTTGAACAACAAGCTCTTCTTGGCTAAGTGACCACTATCTTAACTGCTTCAGCTGTAGATCTGTGAATTCATCCTGACCATAAAGTAGATAAAAACATATATAAAGCATTACTCACGGTAGTACAAAATATGTAACTAGACCGACAAGCTGAAATTAAACAAGGGAAACTTTAAATTAAACTTCAGGATAGAATATTACTGCCATATGCATTAGTATTTGGTTTGCAGAATAATAATCTAATTGGTTGTTTTCTCTTCCTGCCATATTCTGCTTCTTTAATCTTGATTCTTTGATCTTCTAGTCAAGTCAATATTTTTTTGTCAATATGTCTTTTTTCATATAGATAACTAAGCTAACTACCTAACACTGCAGTGATGAGAAATCAAATTAAAAAGAGCAGTTCTATTCTTAAACACTTTATAGTTCTTCAGAAGAGATCACGTTAAAACTGCTAACCCCTTCATAAAACTAACATCCATTTGTGTAACATCAGCAAATGCTTTTTACTGGATTTGTTTTCCACAGCTTCAATTTCATTTTATTGAGGAGAAACTATAGTCATTTCACATGATTAATTAGATATATCTTAAAGAATTTGGAACTAGGTCTTTAAAAATCATTTCTAAGATGTTCTAAGATGTTTTGAGTTTTATACTACAAAAGAAAATTAGTTAACACTGAAAATAATCTTCAAAGGATTTAATTCTTTCAGTCTGTGTTCCTACCTTTTTTGTTCCTAATAAAAAAAAAGAATTCTTAATGTAGTAATTGAGTAGAGAGCAGTTTATTAATTCGTTCTGCAGCTGAGAATGAGATGTTACAACGGAGACATTTCTTGAAACACAGAAGTCAGTTTCCATCTCAGTATTCTAAACACTGGTGCTATCTGTTTGACAATAAATGTGTACAGCAAACTTTAAAAGCTACAAGCTAAATCTTTCATTTCTATCAGGTTCATGCACATCCTTACAGAGAAGTTTGGTTGAGAGAGATTTTTAGTCATCATTTCTCAATCATTCATTCCTTCAGCATGATTTATCTACCCTTTCTCCATTATATGACTTCCGTATTAAAAGATATGACCAAAACTAATCAACTACGTCATATTACAGACTGGTACTATCCTTAGCCATAATCAATCTCCTTTTCTATTAACCAATTTTTAATTTGCTTTCTAGTTTGCTTTAAATATTTCTTATTCTTACTTTTTCATACCTACTCTCCAGAATCTCAGTGTCATAGAACATCATCCCTCTCTGCAAGGATGCATGCAATAATTCCCTTGAGGAAAAGCACCGATTACGGTAACCTACAGCATTTTCCCAAGTCTATTAAGTAAACCTATGAAAATGTAGAGGACAGCTTATTTTGCACGTTCCAGTCCATCCTCTATATTTAATTTATTTCTACACCTGCTTAAACTGAATGTGACTAAAGAATGTATCCATTTCTTTCTATGAAGTTGTCAGATATATCATAAGCAAGCAAACTCATTTGAGATATGATGAAGTACAAACGACCGGGAAGGAATCCAGCTACATGATAGGAATAGATCCAGAAAAACTCCAGCTGTTTATGCAAATGCTGATCCTGAGTGGCTGGCACCTTATCATGGACCAGATGATCAGTGGCATATTTGTGTATTCTTTTAATGTATAATGGATGTTTACCACATCAAACAGGAACCACCAACAAAATTTCCACGCAACATTTAAAGGATTTGTTAAACTGGGGCATGCAATAGTATCTTATCTACTCGTACTCAATTAAACTTGCCCAGAGGTTGTATTTCAAAATTTCTGTCCTGTACCTCTTCAAACTTTAAGCACTCTCTTTCTCCTAAAGCAACTTGTGAAAAACAGCCACTTTCAAGGTATACACTGATAACAGATCTCCCATTTTAGTTTTTCTTCAGTTAAAATACTTACTAAATATTCTTGAAATATTTTTCTGTGCATCTCTCAATTGCCTTACTGAGCTTCCTTTTTTTGCAGAAGTGAAGAATAAATGATCTTCAATATATAAAGACACCAAATATGTAAGCATTAACTTTTGTATTAGTAGTTCAAATGCTACAAACATCTACCTGTCTTGAAACATACAGTACACGGTTCAGGTGGAAGCAATATTGTGCGCATAACTGGAATCATGGTTTTCTGCTTGCTAGCATTGTATTTTGTATCCCATTTTTCTTTTTTTAAAGAATTTTGGGTGTAACTTTCAGTAATGACCATATATAACATTAGTTGCCTTGCATGAATGAATGGAGTAATAGCTAAAGTTATCTATCCCTGTATTTATTAGAAGAAAACTTAGAAATCATGGTTTTCTTCATAAAAAAGGAATATTTTAAAAATATACATTTTTATAACAAAAATGTTTCATCCAATCTTAATTTCTATTGATTTGTATTACGTGTATTTATCACATTTACAATATTTGAATACCAGTCCATATAACATAGCTAATACAATTTTATTTTATTTTACACATCTACTATTAGTAGAAATATTTTTTATATGTTTCAAAATTATTTACATACAGTTATCTTGGCATGTTTGTCTTGATCTATTGCATATTGATATGTAGAAGGTGAATTGCTGAAAATTTTTCCTCCACTCAGAGCACTCAAACACTAAGCATGGGCTGCTGGAAATGATCGTGCTATCTTAAATGATTAAATTATTTTCAAAATATTTACAGGTGCACATACAATTGATACTTGCATAATAGATCATACCACAAAGTATACTTACTTGTAATTACAAAATGTTAACATGAGAAAAAACTGCCAATTTTATTTTGAAATGATTATCAGGTGAGATTATAGTTCCAAATATAAAAACAACCAAGAGATCAATTCTTAAGTCACATTTTAAAAGAAATATCTTACATTTCACTGTAACTTAAAAGCTAATAAAGAATATTCACATACTTCTTTAATAAATATATTCTGTGTTAATCAGGTTAATCGTGCTCTCAGAAAACTCAAAATAAAGACAAATATGCTGAGCACTAAAACATAAGAATATCCCATTGCTGTGAAACCAGTTTCTTTACAATTTTGGAAAAAAACTGAACTTCTATACTGATAAAGCCTTTTCAACTTACAGTGAATTTCTCTCTCAGCGCAGTTTTTTTTTGCTGTAGTCTTCCTGTATTTTATAACTTTATAACGTCAGCTTTACTCAAAGCACTTTTTACAAAGCTGCTACTGGTCCCATATCATACAGTGCAACTATGTTCTTCTACTGACAACACTGCTCAACATCCAGTGAAACATCTAGAAGCAGAAAAATCTCTGCTCCTAGAAATAAAAAATTCTGACCTCCTGCTTATGACCTGTAGCAACTAAAGGGGAAGCAAAATTAATTTCTTCATGAAATTGAAAGAATTTTACTAAAATACTTTTTTTATTTCTTTGTAAAGAATATATTAATTTTCTGAAATTAATTGGATCCAACTGGATCAAATACAACTACATTACTCCTTTCATCCAAAACAATACATCTTCCATTCTCAGTTCATTTTGAAAATCCTATGATCTTACAATTAACATGGTAATATATTAATTTGTGTTAGCTGTGGAAGACAGAAGTAAATAGCCTATTTATCTGTTTTGTTTTGTTTTTCTCCAGTAAGTCTGAATCATAATTTACTTTTACATTTTGAAAATAATGGAAGTAGTACCTACAGTCACAATGCACAGCATATGGAATATCGTACCCTGATAAGAAAACTAAAGTTTTACATTATCATAGCTAGCTGAATTGGAAATTTCATCTCAAAAGTGTGTACTTCTCAGCCCAAAGGTTTTTTATGCAAATTTCAGTTTAGTGCAGAACAGCTATGTCTTGTTGGCTTAGTTTTACAGAAGAAATCATTGCTAAGGTGTGAGAAAGTACAGAAGGTAAAGTCATGCAAGGCAGGAAAATAAAAAAGGATATGCAATTGTTGAAAGAACAGCAGAGGGGGTTGGGGATAGGATGGAGAACGCTCAGAAGACCTAATATAAAACAAATATGAACATGTTATAAACATACAGAGCATTCAGAGAAATTGAGTCCAAGCAATACTCCAGCCTGATTTTCCAGCAGCTGACTACAGAATGCTTGGCCAGCAAGTACTCATCTGTTGACTCCTTGGATGTGATGAGCACATTGATTAATAGTCTGGTAGCTTGCTAGCGCTAGATATCTACTGGCTGCATTAGCCAATATATAACTGATCTGTATTCATAAACTGTGTGTACCCTTGCACAAGTCTCCTCGTGCATGGCAAAATTATCTAAACAAAAATCCAGATAGGGACAGTTGCAGGGGTGGCAGAGGATGGGATATATAAAATCTCTGTTAAAAACTTCTTGTGATAAATCATCACGCATTCTAACAAGGATAAAAAATATTATATTCAAGCAACTGAAAACTAATTTACATTGATTCTGTAATATTATCCTTCTTATCTGTAAGAACAGAGAAGGACCTCAAAAATAAGCACATGAAACAACCACCACCTGAATATGAAATGTTTCTAGCACAAAAAGTAGCTCATAAAGCATGCACTAATTGGCAAAGTATTTAGCGTTTACCCAAAGGCATCAAAACCAAGACAGTAACACCTGTAGAATGACAATGTTCTTTCTAGGTACCTCAGATGTGCGTTGTTACAGATATTTCTCGGCAGCAAACAATATCAACTGAGTTTCAAATAAGAAACTACAAAGAATGCTGCTTTCATTTTGAGCCATACTGCAAAATGAGAAGTGTTCAAGCAGATATCATCCTTTTCTGAAGAGATAAAGTTGTATGAGGGATTTTATTTGCTGTAGAAACGAGGATCTGATTTCCTTCCAAATGTCCCTGTTCATGCCAATGATATATACCAAGATAAACATTCAGATAACTTTCACAACATGTAATTTCATCACAGCCTTTTGGGCACGCATTTACATTAAACTTGACTTACCAATGTTGAGTATCTAAAAATTCATGAATCTAAAATGGTCTTGGTATTTTTTAACAATCTGACTACTAAAATACTAATCTAGTTTTTGAAATAAATTTGCAAATAAAATAAAAATTGCAGGATTCAAACTGCCCATCAGCAGTTACTTGCTCTATTATATTTAGACCCCAGCTCTTCACAAAGATTAACATGCATTCTTTCATCTGGTAGAAAAACAAGGAAGAGAACAGAAACATTTATTTTTCATCTCAGTTTAAGACATTCTTGAGTTGGCCTTGTACGTGATCAAAATCAAACTTGTAATTTTACGTTTTTCATCTTCCAGAAGAACCTGACAGGTTTTGCTTTCAAAGACTCGTTTTCCAAGAGGAAGACATAGTTCTCGTGTTCAGTTTTGTTGTTTAGTTTTTGCTTTGTTGTTGTTGTTTTGTTTGGGTTGATTTTTCAAAGTTTCTTTGTTTTATACAGCTTTCAGTATGTTTCCTGGCACATTAGATGGGTCAGAAAATGACTAGAAGACATGGAACTTGTCAGTAATTTTTGTTTAATGCTCTTACAAGTTGCCAGGCCATCACCGTGTCTTAAGGGGTGGGCACAAGAAGGCAGTAATGGAAAGAACCAAATTTGGGTGACAAAGGAGAACAGTTACAAGATTTCACTTATATAGCACACAGCTCTCATAATTTCCCTCAGGAAAAAAAGTATTTTTCAGTAGTGTGCTTAGCACAATAAAATCTTTGATTATTAAGTGAGCTATGTATAAATATTGCTATAAAGGAATAAAAATAAGTATTTGCCTTGAGACACTCCTATAATACAAAGAAAAAAAAAATCATCAGTTGCTACAGTAATTACTACAATAATGTTCTCAAAAAGAGAAAAATACATTAATATGTGAAAGAATGAATGAAAAGAATTTGCATGCTTCTGAAACATTTTTCCTTTTTATTCCTTCTTGCTACTATATAATCACCATATGGGGGACAAGCTTGTAGAGTACAGAACTTGTATTCATATAATACTTACATGAACACTTTTAGCTACATATAATTATGTAAAAAATACATATATGGATGTGTTCTAAATTCTTCCTTATTTCCTCTCAAGAAATGAGTACTTTTTTTCAGTCTTAGTAAATTACTTTTGCTCTTGCAAGGCCTTCAGGAAGATCTTGGCTTATCTTTCTGACTTTTTGATTTCATGGGTGACTAGCTATGAATTCAAGTTTAATATGTACAAAAAATGAATCTCAGCGTTTTCACCTCTTGAGCCCACTCTACTCCCTCATCCTCTGATTACTGTGTAAATCAGGAATCTCTCAGACCTGTAATCAGGCTATCATCCTCCAGTCAGACTTTTCACTCGTGTCAAAGACCCAAGCTATGCCATTTTCATTATATTCCTATAATACATTCCCTATTGGCTCAATGGCAAAAACTGTGGCCTAAGTTTTTATTCTCCTAGATCTCAGTTATGCAGTCAATATTGTTTACATCACTGAGAAATACATTTTCCCCTTTTATGTGTCTGTTCAAATTCATTAACAGATATCTCCCTAACAGTGATTCTTAAACAAATTATCTCCCTCAGTGGCAACTACAAATGGTTCCATAGTTTCCTATTAAATGAAATACAAGCTGCTTATCTGTAGTATCAAAGCTTCTCCCCATCTTAATTATCATATGATATTTATTATTTGAGGTCAGATCTTTTCGCAATTTGGTATCTTAAGCCTATCAACTCCAAAATAAATAAGAAATAAATAAAAATCCTTTCATGTTTCCAGGCTCAGAAAGAGCTTGATAAGCATCTGTAAAGCTGCATTATTACCCTTCTTCCAATCCATGCTTAACAGTGTATTAAAACTTTCCTCTTTGCCCAAGAAAAATTTCATAATAGCAACACTACCTGTCTGCTATGACTACTGCCTGTGAGGCGGGTTATCAGTGATATCTCCCTTTTGCTATGTTTAGTATCTATCCACTCTGACTATCCACTTCATGGTAAGTTATTTCGCAGCATGCTCTATCTTTCTTTAGTATTTAGCACCAGCAATTCATCTGTTACTAAAAGAGTTACTATTACATCATCAGATGAATACATATATGAAAAATTTTCTTAACTCATTTTCTCTAAATAACTGCTGTGAATATCCTTTAAAAATCTGTATCTACTAGGGAAGGGTTTGGGCTCCTAAAAATTTGTAATTTTTTACTAGAATATCAAAAACTTGGATTAAAAACTATTTGGCTTCATTGCAGCATAGTGCTACCTAAGGTTCAATAGCGCTACCTAATAAGGTTCAATAGTCATGTTGGGTATGTCTTCAGCTGTCATCTTATTTAAAAGTTGAAATCAAGCAAGTAGAAATAACAGAAACGTGAATGCAGTAATTATTTACCTACAAAGATTAGCTGCTAGTCCTCATGATTTAGGACCACAAATGACATTTTTAATAGTCTATGACAGAAGATAAATTCTTTGAGAATTGAATAGGTAAACATAAACGAAAATAAAAGCAATGAAGAATCAAGTCTTGTCCTAAGAAGTTTCTCTATTTCTTCTCCTAGCGTAATGCTTGAACTTCCTATCTGTGCAGCTGATCACCACTGCTTTTTCACTACAGGGTGTCAGTTTACCAGTCAGCCGCACCTAGCCTTTAAGTTCCCAAACTGGGAGAAAAGCCCCAGCACCAATATATGCAGGTAGGTCCCCACACCCTTTAGAGATGCACACCTGAAGTGCAATTTCCCTGTGAGAGCTCTGCTCTACACAATGCACTAAATACACCAGCTGGCTGACAACCTGGCAGCCAAAGGAGGTATCTCAGAGTTTCACTAATGTAAGATGTCTGGAAAAAAAAAAGTGTGATCAGAAGATACTACTTCAGAGAATCCCAAGTTGTATTTGCATTTATTTAAACTGCTAAGTAAATCCACCGATTTTAAGCCAGAAAAAAAAACACACTCTTCCTCTTACCCCAACTCTCCCTCCCCCCCTCAAGTAAAAATCCTAAAGACGCAGAATTTTAGTCATCTTTTTAGTATGATTTTTCACACAACTCTGCAGTACCTCCCCATAATTTCTGTTTTGTTTTTTTTTTCTTTTCCCCCCCTCCTTGACCTACATTCATTTCAGAAGCCTAATTGAAAAGAACTCATACGTATATGCTCTGAAGTGCAGAAATTGATTAAGGAATATATCGTAATGTCCAACGAAAAGTATGGAAAATGTAGTGAATAATACTAAATGGCTGAATTCCACGATTAGAATTCATTCATGAATATACCCTATGCTCTATTTTTATTGGATTATTGCAAACAATATGAATAAAATAGAGCGCTAATAGGATGACAACACTGCCCAAAATTAATGAGGATAAATGTAGAAATAAAAAAGGTTATGATTATAATATATCTTCTCCCAGAACAAGGTTCAAAATGAGGTATTTTGTGTTCTAGAAGAATTTCTCTTTCAAATTATTATTTCGATACAGGAAAGAGAGAAGTAGAATAATGCCTTCATTTATAAACGTTCCCAAACTTTCTCTGTGATGACTTCATTTTAAGCTTCATGATCAAAAAGAATCCTAGCTTACTGCTCAAAAACAAAAAGATGTATTATTTATTTATAGATGTGTTGAGGGTTGTTTGTGGGTGAAGAAGGGACAATATTTCTTTTGTTTAGTTTCAACACACATTTCTTGTTTCCTTTGTACAGTTATTCAGAGGAATTCAGGCATCTAATTTTGGGTAAGACTGATATTGCGTAGAAGATCACCGCAATATATAACACACTCTCAAGGCTGAATTTTTCAAAGGCTTAATAGGACATCAGTACTTACGTTCTAATGCCTTAGATATTTGGGACATTTCTGTCTTACTTTTCCATTTTTGAATACTCACAACTACTGGATCAGTTCAAACCATATTTCTTAGGCTTAAACTTTGTTGCAAGTATCATATTTTGGCATTAGAAACTGAAATCTATTACTGACTCAAATAAATATTTAAAGGTTAACCATGGCTAGGAATTTCAAATCATGATTATATTAAGCTGGTTAAACTTTTGGCACATTGTTGAATGACACAATCCTATTTAGTAGTTTGTATTGAAGCAACAGAATAGCTTGACCTTTCAGTAGGTAAGATATCGACCTGCCACTGGGCTCCACACAAGACCCGTGAACTGCCTAATTTCTATTTAAGTCTTTGACTAAGATTTCTGTCCCTGTCTCAAGAGATAAATCTCATTCTTACTGAATACATAGAAAGCTTTTCCTTAGTCCTCTGGAAACGAAGGACATGACAAAAGACAACTTTCCATACAAAGATGAGAGTCCCTAACATAATTCTCTTTGATTGTTTGATTTCTTTAGAAAAAGACGCTCTTTCCTCAGTGAGCATAAGTGAGAGCAATTAAATTAAATGGTACTTCTTTCTCTCCCTTTCTGTCTAAATATCTAAATTACTCTATTGTGCATTATTTGGTTTATCTATTCCTATCAGGAAACAGCTCAATAAAGTTGATGGAGATGCTGAGCTTTGAAACCTGCAAAATGGAAACAAAAAGCTTGCAAGAAGAGACTTATTGTGTTTCCCTGGCCACACCACCTAGAAACAAACAAACAACAACAACAGAATGGAAGCATTGCTTCCATGTGCCAGCAGTTTTCATTCAAAGAAATCATAGGTTTAAAATCAAAGCCAGCAAAAGGGTGAGGAATTTTGCAAGCAAACCAAATACATAAATGCATTCCTATTTAATGTTCAAATTCCATTAATAATCAAGCAAATGCTTAAGAATCTTTCTTAAGAGGGATGTTGCTAAATTATCTCATCTGTTTTTGTTTTTTTTTCACAAAGATATAACCCATTTCCACAGCCTATGTTTTCCATGAATTCATTTGACTTAGCTTGCTTTTTACAAGGGCTATTTTCAAGAAAAAACCATGTGTTTGTGCACGTGTTAGAAGCCAGACATGCATTTATTGCAGCCATGGGCCTTAGGAACATGTTTTCAACTGTAAGTGTTGCAGAAAGGCTACTGAGTTTACCAAATACACATCAGGACACAAAATGCATTCCAAGAATTAACATACTGTAGTGCAGAAGGAAAGAAGAAAACTAATTGCTTCAGCAATATCCACAGCAGCAGGCGATAACAATGATGGTGGTATCAGCAGGAAAAAAACACTTTTGTTTTTTTTCCGCTGTTTATAAATGAGATGCAGCATATGGATAATTAAGGCTATTTCACTAGATCAGACTAGAGCTCTCCAAGCATTCACAAAAAAAGGTTTTCTGTGCATAATGGTTTATTTCAAGATTCTTAAAACAGCCATTAATACATCAAAAAGCACAGACTCATCTTGAAATGACAGTTTTACACCTGCAGGTTTTGCATGAGTTTATATATATATATATGTATATATATAAAAAAATATATGATCAGAATTACTTTCATTATTTAATATACATTATTTAATGTATATTACTATTCTGTCTTTTTCTCTTCCATTATTCAGTTTTGAACTTCCAGTCTTCTCAGATTCTGAACAACCTACTGTTTACCACTTTTTAACTGTTGACTGAGTGGGCATGATTTCCTTTCAGCTCTTTCTCAGTCAAGAGTCTCTAACCAATCCAACTCTCATGCAGGTGCCTAACTTGTATCACTCGTAGCCTCAGAGTTAAGCTAGACTCTTATGTATGTCACTAGAGACAATCATACTTCAAAAACAAAATTTCACATGACTGAAACAGGGAAATCTTCTTAAGAAATTGTGTCCCATGCAATTTAAATCCCAAAGCATAAAACAAGTTTGCTATCTTAAGGACTTCTTTCATGAGGTTTTTAATAGCTTACATCTTGCTACTGATATCTGAAGAGAAATATTAATTGTGGAAGACTATGAGCCACCACAGAAAGCATCTTTTAATTGCAATTATCGTAATGAAAGTCATCCACAAAAAGTGTTATATTCTATGCTACATGTTACATTTTCCAGATACATGGTTACTTTATTTCTAAAGGAAACAATGTATATGTAATAGGATAAGTGCAACTTTTTAAAAGAATCTCAAATTTGAGTTTCATTTGAAAAGTACCTGTATCTCTAAAATACGGACTTCCTGAAATCACAGAAAATGAATTAATCATATCAATTCGCCATTAGGACTGAATAAGCAACGAGAATGCCACAAGATACCAATATAAGAGAAAATACATTTAGTAGAGAAAAAGAAGCAAAAGCAGTTACATTGGTTTTAATATTACTTAATAGGTAAAATATAACTTTATATGTATGTATGCGCACTATCTCCTAAAACTCCAGTGAATTATAAAAGAGTACTGAGTTATTAAATCAATCATTGCATTCTCCCTAGTACGTAGTGTTACTTTTTATAGTGACAGCTTTCTGTTCAGCTCAGTACAGGAGCTAGGAGGGAAATATAGTGATAAAGAAAAGTTTGAAGTTATAGGAGGCTTCTGTTTAAAATCGGGTTTGTACTTCAACTGGAAATTCACTAAGTTTTGTTCTTTGAAGGACCATGCTGAAGTTCACATTCTTAAGCATACTCATTCTCCAGAACTATCTGGACTTCTAAAGAAACATTAACAAGCAAGCAGATTATTTCCTCAGATGATCTGCAGTAGAACCAGTAACTTTGGTGTGGCAGAAAATGGTCTCTGTTGTTGTATTACTTCCCTTCATGATGCAGTTACATCTTAGCTAAAACAAAGCATCACCTTCTGTCTAATAAGTACAAATTTTGACCTGAACAGTTTCACACTTCTTCATGCTCAAAAGAAATGAATGAGTGGCTCTAGTATTCTGGTCACTCTGGAAATGCATGTTCGCATAATTGAGTATATTCAAAAATATAAAAAAGAAAATTATGACATGTATCTCAAGTCTAACTTAAAAAAGACTGAAAGAAAAAAAAAAAAAAACCTCCCAAACTCACAGACTTCTAAAAATTTCTCTCAAAACATAAATGAAGTTTTGGCTTTGTGTCTCCGAAATTTCAAAGACTGTTTTGCCTTTGGCCTGGTTTATTCAAGATAATCAGGTAATGAAATAAGCTGATACTAGAACTTTCTTGTTTAACCAGTGAAGGAATAAGATTAACACATTTTATTCTTCTTTTATGTCTGAAAAATGAAAAGGAAAAACACATTCAGCAAAAGTTTGTTCTCTCCAAGCTCCATAGAGAAGTACATTAATAAAACAAATACACTTTCTGTTATTTTACTGTTTTAGTTCTTCTCTAACTACAGCTCATCAATCACTGAAGAAGCTAAGAACCTCACAAGGCTGCTCTCTTCATCTGCTGCTAAATTAGAATCACAGAATCATTTGAGTTGGAAGGGGAAGCACATGACCTTTAAAGGTCACCTACTCCAACTGCCCTGCAATGAACAGGGACATCTACAGCTTGATCGGGTTGCTCCGAGCCCCATGCACCCTGACCTTGAAAGTCACCGAGGACAGGGAACCACCTCTCTAGGCAGCCTGTTCCACTGTGCCACCATCCTTATCACAAAACACTTTCAATATCCAGTCTAAATCTCCTCCAACATAGTTTGAAACCATTTCCCCTTGTCCTGTCACCAGAGATTCTGCTAAAGGGTCTACCCTCTTCTTTCCTATAGCACCCTTTCAGATACAGATAGGTTGCTATCAGGTCACTTCACAGCCTTCTCTTCTCCAGGCTGAACAGCCCCAGCTCTTTCAGCCTGTCCTCATAGGAGAGGTGTTCCATCCCTTGGATCATTTTTGTGGCCCTCCTCTGGATGCACTCCAACAGGTCCATGTCTCTTCTGTACTGAGGACTCCACATCTGGACACAGTAGTCCATGTGACGCCTCACCAGTGCAGAGCACAGGGGCAGGATCAGCTCCCTCAACCTGCTGGCCACACTTCTTTTGATGCAGCCCAGGATATGGTTAGCTTTCTGGGCTATGAGGGCACACTGCTGGCTCATGTCCAGCTTTCCATCCAAGAGTACCCTCAGGTCCTTTATGGCAGGGCTGTGCTCAATCCTTCTGTCCCCCAAATTGTATTGTTCATGGGGGTTGCTGTGACCCAGGTTCAAGACCTTGCACTTAAATTTTTTGAACGTTATGAGGTTCATCTGTGCTCACTACTGAAGCTGAGGAGGTCTCTAGGTCTCTCTAGGATGGCATCCCGTCCCTCAGGCACATCAACCACACCACACGGTGAATTAGTGAAGGTATGACCTGTGGCTGCCACTAAAAAAGGAAGGATATTTGGAATCAAATGAAATCTTGATTTTCCCAGTTCCTGCTCCTTATTCTGTTTTTACTCTGTCATTTCTAAATGAACTGCTAGTCTTGAAAATGTGATCATTCATTTCACCACCCAAGATTACATATATATTTGCTGCATAAATTCTGGACAATGTGAAGATTTCACTTTAATAACTTCTTCCTTTAGCGACTGTTTCCTTAGTCTAGATAAGGAATTACATATAGAAAGATTCTTTATATCAACAGATGACATGTCAGAGTCTCACAAGAATTAGAGAACATCTCTGCCTCTGAGGTTGCAGACATTTAATCATTTCTTCACTAGTCTGGGCAGCTGCACACTGACCTCCTCACCATCACCTGCTTCTAGGCTGTCAGCCCCAGTACTCTGTGATATAAGGGCTGCTTTGCATGCAGCTTTACTAAGAAGAAATGCCACTAACTGTGACAACAATCCTAATTAGATGTTGAAATACTATTGTAAAGATCTGTCACCAATGATTACTCATCTCTTTAATGGTTCCTTCACACAGAGCACTGTTTCAGCTATTTAGAAAATGGCCAATATTATTATCATTCCCTCAGGGGCTTATCTAAGCACTCTGAAGGATTACTGTCCAATTTTACTTATAAGCAAGGTTGCAAAAGTCATGAAATAGACACTTTTCAAGGGGAAAATAAAACGTCTTTACAGCAAGAATTTCAGCCGCAGGAAGCTGGGAGTATTCACATACCTCTAGGCAATCTCTAACACAGCAATTATAAGGAAAACATCCTCTTGAGAGGGAAAAAGATTTTAAGAGAATGAGACCAATAAGGGATAAGTAAGAAAAGGACTAGATTCAAGACTGGAAATAACACTTCTGAATCCCCAACCTTCCTATTTGTATCACAAGATAAAACTGCATCACTAGACAAAAATGGCATGACCCAGTTTCAACCAACAGGATAACTGCGTGCTGTTGGAGACAAACCAACAGACAGACATTTGTGTTCAGAAAGAATTGTTACCAAATGTAACATTAACAACTTGGTCAAAAATAGAATAATTGGGCTTTGTTTTCCAACATATCCTTCTTTGAATCTTCTGTCACTCCCTTCCAATGCCTAAAAAATCTGTTCTATTCTGCTTACAGAAATGATTATTTAGCACCAGCCAAACAGCTACCCTAAAACTCCTAAGCCCAGGCAGACGTCGATTCCAGCTAGTACTGTAATGCTTAGAGGATGAGCAAGGTGCTAATTTATCATTTATTCTCCCTTACTAACAATTTAACTGGAACACCTGCAGAGCTTCTATTCAATCATATGAACACTTGTTGAAGCGTATCATCCAAATAATAAGCCAAATTTTATCCTACAGTTGCTGTCTGGAAGCCAATTCTTCTGCACTGTCAACAAGAGAATCTAGGAGTACTGCCCATTAGAAACAAATTACAGTTTTTTTTCCTACTTGGGTCCCTAACTTCAGCTTGCTCCTGAACTGTGAGCTATGGATTTTTGCTTTTAGTCTATTTATGTATTTCATCCTGCAGAAGTTGCCATTAACACAGATAAGCACTGCCTGAGGGTGATTGTTTTAGAATTTAGCACTGTCATCTAAAAGACACTAGCATCTGACTGAACAAGCAACCCTTTTGAAATTAGTGACAGAAAAAATTATCTAATGCAATCAAGTTAGTAAGAGACAAATCTACGAAATCTTATTCCCTGTGGATAATAGAATAACTTAGAGATTATTTTTCTATGTAATTGTGTTAGCAATAATAAATAAAAGACTGCTGAAGTATTTAATCAGAAATTCTTGGAAGAAGGTAGGAAAAAAGGAAAAAAAAAAAGGAAAAGAAAGAAATTTATATTTAGAAAAAAAGCTCAAAGTCTGTTGTAAAAACGTCTATATTTTCTTTGATTCTGTGACTGACAAACATGTTTATGCAGCAATAGATATTAACAGTGATCTGGAGTGATTAGTAGCAATTGTTTTAGAGGATGTCATTAACATAAACAGATTAATAAATAAATAAAATCCTGAGCAAATTATGGCTAACTTAGTCAGAGAACAGTGTTACTGATATGTTTCACAGAGCTACTAGTTCTTTAAAATCTTAAAATAGAAGCTTTATGTTCAAGCAGTACAATGAACACATTGACCTTTGGAACTCCTTTGCTCAATTCTTTTTACTAAAATTATTTACTTCTATAAAATACTTTGCTATCAGTAATGGAACTTTTATGAAGAGGTATATAAAAGAAATTTTGCTCTGATTCTGAAACATTCTGAATTATATTCAACATCAGCAGTTGTAAGAGGAACGTAATGGTGCTCATCAAGAATGTCAACCATGAGCAGGATCAGAGCTATTCCATAGAAAGTAACAGCTATATTCAAGAAAGTCCAAATATTTATTCATTTAGAAGTCAAAGATATTGCAGATATATGAAAATGATAGCGTTTCATTGCTTTTTTAAATTGTATTTAATTTCTTAGAATTCTTTCAATCACTTTAGATTACAAAAGCATGTATAAATCAGCCTCCATTATGTATATTTTTGAATTTTGACATTCACTTCTATGTATTTATCACTTGTCATTTCAAAATTCTGTTATTTTAAAGTTGTCATCAACTGTACAGACTGAGTGCATCCACAGGTAATTTTCTGCTAGGCTGTGACTAAAATTACCTCAAAATTAGACTAATAATTGCATACTTGAGTATAATTCTTTTGGGGAAAAAATCAGGAATAAAAGAAGACAGGAGATTGTAGAAGAAGTAGATATAAATGCTTAGATTTCACGTTACATACACATTCTCCATTAGCATCCCTGAGTTATATAACAAAACAGGAAAACTAACTCCTAAAGCTATGTAATTCTTTGACCTCAGTGGGCTTTCCTATGCACTGCACACAGCAAAACTGCTGTTGCTCTGAGCAGAATTCAGACCTCTTGATTCCTTTTGCAAAAACAATTTGTTTGTAGTTTGCAATAATATGTATTTGAAAAGCATATTCTCTTATTCTCTTCAACTATTAGAGGTAGATTTCCATACCTAAAATTATTTTCCCAACTCTGTTTATTTCACCAGACTTCTCAATCAGTCCTGTTCTTTGTTTCTCTGACTCACTTTTATAACTTCCAAAACCTTACCACTTCTAACCACTTCTTGCCTTTGCCTGCGTTATCTCTCATCTAGTTTTCCCCTTGCCTATCTCATTTTCTCTCCTAGGCCACACTACCTGTTCAAAGTAACCTTCTGACCTCTCCCAGTCAGCCTCTCTCCTGCTGTCTTTAATTGGCCAACATCATTTCTTCACAATTTCCCTTCCTCTTCACCTCCATGGTGGGTCTCAGTCCTAAGTAGTCTTTGTCTCTTTTGCACACAGCTTCCAGCTCCCTTACACTGAAGGATTGTTCTGGTCTCTCCTTCCTCAAACACTCTTCCACAAGGTACTTCTTTGTCCACCCTCCAGTTCTTACTCCTTCTAAAATATCAGCTGGAGTTTTCCAAGTCAAAAGGCATAGTTACAAGGAAAAAAGATCACTGAAGACATGAGGTATCTCATCTAGTTTCAGTGTGGCCTGTAGCACACAGGTGTTGGAGTTGCAACTCCTGTGTCACCACCAGTATTCATCCCTGCACCAGTGAATGTGCAATGCCACCAAATTCTGTAGTACTGTCAAGCAACACAAACAACCATAAGTTTGGCCAGATCTGGAAAAGTAGAACCATGACAAAGATTGTTCCTTGCAAGAATTCCAGATCCTTTCTCAACGCAGGGAAGTTGCACAGCTCACTCACCTGCACTAAATAACATATTTTCTCCATAGCCCAACTTTTAGAAGCTGCATTGTTCTGATTAAATGTTTTTCCACAAATTCTCTACAACTGTTAGGATGTATTTGCACATATCTTAATAGACCGAGGATAGAAAACATAGAAACGGCCTGCTTCATATTCCCATGTTACAGCTAACCTTCATTTCTGAAAGCTAATAAGCAAAAAAAAAAAATAGTTACATAAATAATAGTGATATTTAATCAGGAAATACAACCAAACATGTTAAAATAAACCAGCAGGTTAATTGTATCTGCTTTCCCAGACTCATTTGAAGAACAAGGAATTCAAAGACTACCTACCCAAACACCAATATCTGATATCAGTAAAAAACTCTCCAGTTCCAGGCATGCAGCAAGTAAAATAGATAGTGGCACAGCAGAAGGTAGCAACTCAGAAATTGAGGACTGTTATTATGTAAGCCTGGTCGCAGTAGAGACTGAAGTGTTATTTTTCTAAACCATCTAGCATATGACTGCTAGCAGCCCCCACAAATTTAATCTGTCTGGAAGTAGTTCATGTCATTCTTAGAACAACATTCCAGTGTTACTGGTTTAAAGACAATGATTTGTTTTTTGTTGGCTTTTTTTTTTTTTTTTTAAACAACAATATTTATTATGCTTCACTGGTTTTCCCTGAAGTGACTCATGGTTACTTAGTACAATGACCAAGCAGTACAACAACCAGTATATATATAGTATTCAGCCAATACTGATGCATGGTAGGTTCTAAGGAATTGCTAGGATTGAGCTTGATGAGAAAATATTTTTCTGCATGGTACCAAGAAAAAATTAACCAAACCATCACACAAAACCTCAAGCCACAGAACTTGACCTGAAGTAAAATAACTCCATTTATTTTTTTATTACCAACAACTCCCTCACTACTTAAGAACGAAAATCCAAATAATCATACTTTCAGAGTTCTTGCTACCTGTACCTTTTTTTTTTCTTGGTCTGATATTTGTCAGGTTTGATCTCTTTGTGGTCTCATGCCCTCAAATCCATGCCTTTACATAGTCCAAAAGGAATATTTTGGCTAACATGCTAGAGTATCTCTTTCTGCAGCGTTTTCCACTTCTTCATTAATTACAGACATCTCATTTAGCCTTCTTCTGGGGAGCATTACATAGTATTAATTTAGTCATTACAAAATACCACTCTTTTTTAAAGGGAAACGGGGGAAAAAAAATCTGATATAAATCTTTCATTATTAATGTATGTTCTGTGGATATTTTCCTGTGAAAAAACCTCAAAGCAATCATGAAGGGAAAAAAATACCTTTACTTTTGAAAACAAGTTGTGAAGGATAAGACAACATAAAATGAAAACACCTACTCTTACCCAGAAATCTCAATCAGAAACCCCTTAGGGTTGGGATAACAAATAGGGGGCTCTGATCAGAATGGCATGGACTGAAATATCTGAGAAGCTTATCAGAGACTTAAATCTAAATGAAAAGAGGCAGGCAGCAAGTTTGTTTGTTTGTTTTTAAGTAGTTCCTTGCCTCCCATTCCAAGATATCCCAGTCACGCAATTTGTAAATCCAGTTGTTAGGGCATAGAAATGTTGAGACTTCTGAAGCAGAAGTTACTTAGCCATATGGCAGGCGAGAATGAATGCTGCAGAATCAAGCTTCTCCATTTCATTTCAATAATATGTTATAAAACAAGTGAGCAGGGACACCTTGTCATGTAAAGCAAGGAGTTTAGAAAAAAGTCATATAATTTAGCAAGCGTATGAGGAGCAGCTCATCTCATCCAACGACAGCTACAACGAAAGAATAATCCTGTAATGGCTCTCTGACAGTTTATTTTCCATGCATATGCTTAGGCAGTACATACTGTTTATTTTCTAAGCAGCTTAGCAGATGGGAGGTAAGTAGGATGATTATTATAATTCAATATAAAACACATTTAAATAAAGTTGGGGGTTTGACTTAACTTACATATTTTGACTTCTAAGAGCTTAAGTCTTCAGCAACATCCTTCGCTCAGCTGCTATTCTTATTTCCTGAACGTGGAACAGTCTCTTATCACAGGCTGCCACACTGCTGGACAATGTAGAATTGGTATAAGGGAAGAATTAGTTCCAGTAGCTCCAGAAGAACAAGATTTTACACTACAGGCAATTTGACACAACCTTCACCAGGCTGCTTACTTTTTTCTTTTTTGGTAGTTGAAACTTGAGTTGGTATTTTCACTTCTTTTTCTAATATCTATTCTTTAATACTTCCTGATCCAACTTACTACTGTTTTTGGTGAGTTTTTATCTCAGCAAAATACTTTCATCTCTAATTTTAGATAGGTGAGGAACAGAAGCATTATGTAGTTTACTTAAGTTTGCCCAAAAAACTCACTGAGATAATATGGTCCTTGAATCTTAGACAAACCCTCCTAATCACTTCAAGGTTTTTGATGTTACCAAAAATATATATATATATTGATTCAAGGAATATATCTCATTGGTGAACTTAAGGGAAGGGTTAAAAAAAAAGACAATGCTAAAGATGAAGCTGGAAGATGTTTCTCAGTATCACTGATGAATTATTATACTGGATTGAGTATCTGCCGGTGCAAATATTAATTTAGAGATGAAATGCCTCAGACATCTAAGACACCTGCAGATTACTGTTTATTACCCACTGCTACAATAGGAAAAAAGTAGGCAAGTTTAATGCAGCACATTAATGTTTGTGGGTTTTTTTTTAATAGATTTTTAATTGCTTAGTTAATTAAGGACAAGAATGCCTTTAAGTATGCACCTCAGAGATAAAAGGATTGGGGAAAGCTTAAAAGTGGGTTACAGAATACAGGTATGGAGAAGACTAGATTTCGTGAGGTGTATGCATGGTGTGTAGAACAAATGATCATTTCCAAGAACGTGGACTACAAATAACAGTGCCTGATAAAAAAAAAAAAAATCAATATCACATCTTCTGCCTGTCTATAGGAAGAACATTCACGGAACACTCATTTAGATAAGTTAATGGAAGATTTGACAAATGCATGGAAGAAAATTCCATTTTAAACATAGGAAACTCAGGCTAAGGGAGCATTTGAGCTGCATATTCTGTGTGTACTGGTGAAATATCAGCACATTTGCAAAGCTCTTGTCCTGCAAGCTTCCTTCTGAATGGATAGCTAGAAAGCCTACTGGTCTTCACGTTCATTTGATTGCTAACATACTGTTTTTCTCTAATATACCATAACTTGATGTTTCACAAGAAAATTAGAAAAAAAAACATGAAATTACAAAATCACAAAAAAGACTAAAGCTTGCATTTCTCTTCCAAAGACCTTAAGTTCAGTAAGTCTGTATGACATGGACTTCTAAGTTTTTTCCAGAGAATTCAGGTTTATTGAAAACTTTTGTCTTCCTGCCATTTTTTTTTTTTTTTTTTTTTTACAGTAGTATGTTGATTTGTAAAAATCTGTCTTATTATAAACTCAAGGTTAAGGCCACCATATCACAATGACATCCATATAAGATACTGAGATACAAACTGTTAGTAAAAGACACATAATACTATTCAGCACAAATAAATAAGGAATTAAAAAAATAAAGGAAGTATAGAAAATACAGTACCTCACTGGTATCTTACTGTCTTTGTAAAATCTACTCACACCGATGGATCTAGCACTGAGTATATTTCTCAAACAATAAAATGAAAAACGTCAAAAATCTTCTTAATCCCAACCGCGGATCTTCTCATTCTGACCAACACATTTGATCTGGTGAGCTTGAAATAAAAACATACAATTCTTCCTCGTTCTAAAACTACATTATAATTTCTGAAGTCTTGCAAACTCCATTCCAATAGTTAAATTACGTTAAACTCAAATTGCTTTTCCCTGTTACTTTATTATTGCTGCAAGCACAGACGGGTTTTCATTCTATTTTATTTATGTATTCTTAATATCTTAATATTCTTAATAAGTTTCACCTTTAAAATTAATTATTGCACCTCGATATTTTTACAATTCTCTCATTTACAAGAGCATGTGCTTCTGGAAGAGCTGGTTTCCTACCATACCACCTAGATTATGATTACCTGTGATGATCATGGTAAAATACCAATGTTCAAGGTGGTACATCCATTCATCAATCTATTTTCAGAAGAAAAGCCTGATATAAACACCTTCTCAATAGAGAGAGAATACCAGATGCTATAACAAAACCATAGCACAGCATAAGTGTCCTCTTTTTTGCTAAATTTTAGGGATTTTTTTCCCCTGTAACTTTTAGCACTAATAAAAGAGTAAAACCAACAGCAAGTGCTTGTCCCACTTGCACAGTCACTGGGAGTCACGCTGAAAAGATGAAGAAAAAAAAATGGAAAAATAAAATGCTGTGACAAAATAGCCAGTGATTATTAACACTTTATTGAGAGTGTCTAAGGAGTGCAACAAGGATGATCCAAGGGCTGGAGCATCTCTCCTGTGTAAACAGGCTGAAGGAGCTGGGTTTGTTCAGTCTGGAAAACAGAAGACTGTGGGGAGAGGTTTCAAACTAAAGAAAGGGAGACTTAGACTGGATGTCAGGGGGAAATTTTTAACTGAGAGGGTGGTGAGGTACTGGCACAAACTTCCCGGAGAGGTTGTGGATGCCCCATCCCTGGAAGCATTCAAGGCCAGGTTGGACGGAGCCCTTAGCAGCCTGATCTAGTGGTTGGCAGTCCTGTCCACAGCATGGGGATGGAACCTGATGATCTCTGAGTTCCCTTCCAACCCAAGCCATTCTATGATTCTATGATTGATAAAGGCACTGGTTACTGAATGGATTATCTCATGTCATTAAGCAACAATGGAGATACTCTTAACATTTATGAATCAGGAAAATTTGTTATATCCTGACACTGGGAACAAAAAGTCCAACTTCTTACTTATGTCAGACTAGCATTTACATCCAGCCTAGAGCACACAGTTCCACTCTGATCTTTATACTTTCGGCTCAGCATCAAAATTTTCCTGTACAGCTGAACTGTATTCAGCGAGACAGTGACTCAAAATAGATGCCTAGTGGATGTACAGCTACCAGCTTCTGTCTAAAGCAGACCCACTTAACTGAAACATTAATGTATCAGTTTCTCTTTATGATAACTTAAATTTGAAATACCTGTATCATCTTATTAATAGAGGTGCTGAAAAAAATCAAAGAATATTGAAGGAATCGATTTAAATCGTTTAAAATCAACAGAACTGAGCCATGAGTTACCAATACAAAAGAACACGCCAATTCAATCTGACTGATGTCTTGACACATCTATGTTAAAAATTCATATATAAAACACAAGAGCAAGAGGAACTATGAAATCCCATTAACCATTCAACATAAATGATAACTACTACAAAAAAAGTTACAAAGAATTTAACAGGGAACAGTTACAAACAAGTCACATGAGAGGGAGACAGTGACTTACAATTTACTTTCACTCTTCCCAATTATTTTGTATCTCCTACTCCAGTAGATCACCAGCTAGATCTTTCAATTACAGAAATGTAAACTGAGGCTATCTAGAAGTGCAAGAAGTGGAACAGTCATAACTCACATCGGCAAACGTGGATTAAAATCTCGACACTTTCCTGAAGACACTTGAAATTAAATTTGGTCAGGCATACTCACTCAGAGTGAAACGATTAGTCTCAAATAACTCAGTGCAGAGAAGCTTGCCAACAGCACCCAGTTCTACATTTCTTGTCTCTCCTCCTCATAAAATCATAGATACATGAAACGCAGCTACACCACAGCGTTCATTCCCTGGAACCAGAACCTACAAGGGCATACTGTAGCATCAGTCAAGCTGGGTAAACATCTGCTAAAAGAGCTCTTTGATGAAAACTAGCCACGTTGCCTGAGGAATGCACCTGATACAGAAGTCTGCTCACTCATTAAGCCATTCAAGGTGATAATGCAACACAGCTATCCTTTGTTTGGGCCACAGCAAAAACGCTGCGGTGTTTTATTGGTAAGCCTAACCAGGGTTCTTCTTCCACAGACATGTCTATGCCCTATTTCACATGTTGGTTTGTCAGCACTGAAATCAGCCTATTATTTGAAGGAATTTTTACTCACAATTTAGATTTTATTTATGATGACTTACAATCATTGATCACCACTTCATACATATTGTAAACTATAAACTCAATCTACATATGTTTTGAGCTGAATATAAGCACGGTTTATATGTATTTTGTATACAGTATACACATATGGCTACATATATTCACTTATAATATATATATATTTCTCTTAATGAAATATAACATTTCTCAAGACCTGAAAAAAGTCAAATATTTCATTCTGCTATGTAATTCAGCCAAAAGTATCGCAGTGACTAGATTTAACCAACCAAACAAGCTACTCTGAGGATCTAAAACACATGTAACAGAAAAAAAGATAATGATCTCCAGCAAGATACTATTAAACTGTGTTGAAAATAAAAGGAAAGCAAAGGTTGCAGTTTGCTCTTAAGCTGATACTTAAGAACTTTGCATTCTTGGTGTAAACAGGTCAAGCAGAATTCCTGGAAAAATAGAAAGTCTCTGAAATAACAATTAGGCTGGTCTATCATAAGTCCATTGCATAAATTTAGCTTAGTTTCAGACTGAAAAATGTTTTTTGTGAAGAAAATTATTGAATAATGCCCTGAAATGCCATCTTGCATTTCAGCAAGAAAGTGGAATAATGGTTGTTCCTTCTGACCCCATCTGTCTTGCTGCACCTGATGCAGTCTGACAGCACTGTAATCTGTACCATACTGCTTTTGGCATACATTCCTCACTTCCCTTTCACAGACTTGTATCAGGGTTGAAGTTTCCTTCACTAGACAACACCCAGACAGACCCCTGCTCAAGTTCATTGTGGATCTAATACCATTCTGGGAAAAAACTGGAAAGTATTTTCATAGAATCACGAGGCTCCCTTGATGAAGTGAAACTCTTCCCTCAGAAGTGAAACTCTTTCACTGTCCTCAAGCACAGAAACAATACAGACCATATAAAATATTTGAAAAGGGGTGAAAACTATTTCCTTTGGTATAATTCTTTAGTTACATCTATTTTCTTTTCCTTCCTGAAATCTTTCCATGCTTTTTGAAGTGATTTTCATCTTAGCAGTCCTAAGATCAACATGATACAAATCCTCAAGTATTCATGCATTTTCTGTTTTCTCTAACAGCTTTTAGTAGGTGTACATGTGCTTAAGAAAGTAAATTCTCCTGCATGATTTGATACCAATCCAATGAAGAAATAAAATTTTACCTAAAGATACTCCGATGGCAAGGCTCTAAAAATCCCAGGTAAGCATGTGTCACCTAAATCCTCTCCACATTTCTGAAAGTCTGTCCCTAGTAATTTGTAGAACTTTATACAGTGGACAGCTTGTAGTTCCAATGTATTTTTCCATATATTAAACTATTCTCTGTTCATCAGCTTTAGTATTTTTTAGGAATTATGATAAATTCAGCTTGATGTATGTGAATGCAGCTCCATCAACTGACAGATTTCATCACAGGTGATTATGACTGTTGGGATTTTACTAAGCTGGCTGCCTTAGGGTTTTTTTGTCTCTTTGTTTTTAATTAATATAAAATTATGTAGCTTTTTTCACCTGAAGAACTGTTATGAGGTAGGTAGACAAATTCTTAAATGTCCTAAGAGATAACACAGCTCTAAAGGGAAACAATCCATTTCAACTACCTGTAATCCATTCAAAACAACTGTCCAGGTGAAAGGATTGTACCATCAAGCTACTGACAATGGAGCACAACTCATACACTTTCAGAAGCATCACAATAAACTGCAGGTGTCTGAAAAAATTAAAACTATATAACTTGAAGCATCATTATTAGTTTTTCTGCTGTAGAAAACCCACTTTTCATACTGTTCTTGATGGCTTCTGTTGGACTATGTACACTTAGCATACAATCATTTTAAATGCAAATATTAGGGAGATGAAAAGGCATAGTATCTTGATGAATTTTGGATGCCTCCCAGGAACTAAAGTCGCCTGATATGACAAAATCATGTTAGTTACCCAAGCATAAATTTGTCTTGTCCATCCAAATATCAATATGCATTTGGTCAAATAATCTGAAATTCAAAAAGAGTCGTGAGTGAAACTGCTGTCACTGTCCCTAGAGGAAGAAACAGAATGAAGTATAATGGACAAGTTAGAAATGATAAACAGACTGACACAAGAAAACCTACTAATTGCATGTTCCACTGATCATTTTTGAAAGAAAAAAATTATTAGAAATAATCCAGAAAGTTCCTCTGGTCACGAATAATGAAACCTGTCTTGGCTAAATAGAAAAAATTGCATTTCAACAGACCTGAAGGAAAGGGAAATATATATATATATGCGCCAGAGCTGTTGCATTTAATGAAACCAAAAAGACAAGACTAATTGAATAACAGAAAGGAGGATGACAATAAAAAGGATGAATACAGTAACTGTACACTGAGATGTGAATTTTAAAAAAAGAGAGATAGGCAAAAAACGCTAAGACTTAAGGTAAGGAAAAATACATTCTGTATGGTTTTGGTTTTTGAATTTTTGATTTTTTTTTCGTGGAGCCCAAAGAAAGCACATCATAAAAGACTGTTAGAGAAAATTGTGTCATATTCGAAAACAAAGACACCATCTAATGAATCTCTAGAATAGTCAACCTCCCTGTCCATCTCAGGTTGCCCCCAGGCTGAGAGAGAATTACCTAGCTATACCTAAATTGCTCCCAAGCTCCTGGACCTGTGACTATTCCCCATCTGAACACAGAATTCATCCTGAAGTCCTTGGGAATGCACAAAGGCTCACATCTCAAGCTCCTCTCTGCGCAAAAGTTTCCATGTGAAGAGAAAAAAGAAATAATCCTTTCAGCCTGACAGCAGGAAGGAGGAGGGGGCAAGGAGGAGGGGGCAAGGAGGAGGTAAGAAGTTGATGGCTGTTTTTTTTGGAGGGGAATATGCAGTTTTGTTCCAAATGGTCTTTTTGAATGTAGCATTATAAATATGACTCAGAGTTACATGGATCCTATAATTCATTTAATTAGTATAAAGGTAGATATTTTCATTCTTTTTTGTTTGTTTGTTTTTTGTTTTGTTTTTTTGCCTCTAAATAAAAATCTTCTCATTAAGTTTTAACAGTTTTGCAGTGCTGGAATTATATACAGATGCCAAAGAATGATAATTTATACCTTTTGTTCTGCATTGCATTGTTCTGCTGGATTTTTTTTTGTTTTTCCTCTAATTCTTTGTGTTTTTGTCCTTAAAAAGTGTTTTGTTTTTCTTTCTAATAAGAATTGTAATTATTTTAGTATACTTGAAAATGATATTTTTGTAAATACAAAATGACAATCCACTGTAAAAAAACCAAAAGATTACTCCAAATTTTAAAAAACTCATGAAGTTATCTAAACTTTGACTTTCTTAACTTAGTCTTTGTTGAAAATATCATGTTGCACAAAGACTGAGCAAGTTTGTATAGGGGAAGAAGATAAAACTTATAAAAGTCTTCAGGAGTTCTTACCTACTGTGTGTTACAGAACTTAGGGACTGGGTGTAGGTTATGATGTAGCACATGCAGATGTTCCACAACTAGTTTTCTGACCATTTCTAATGTCCACTTCATTCTGACTCCCAACAATGCCTGTCAGGCTGGCTTTACTTTCTCTCTTTGGCTGTCTTTAATGTAATAGAATGATATGATGTAGGCTAATTTTACATATTTCATTTGAATTGAAATAGTGTAGCATTGATCTGTCCTTAAAGATATCCTTTTCCTCTGCCTGTCAATGTTATGATGTTTAGCATGATCAGCACATATGGGCGCACCTGACAGCTCTAAATTTATACTTTATTTACTAAATCCCTTTTATTACTATATAATAAACAGTATATGTTGTTCAATTGGATATGCCTTATTTGCTAGCAGAATTTAAAGCCTCTGAATTTTTTTTCCTACTAGCACATCACTAAAGCTATGGGGTTTTGTTTTGTTTTTTAACAAGAGCCACCTGGGAGGGATGAAGGAACAAAGAGAGAATGTTAATAAATCAAAGGGTGGCCTGAGTTGGAAGGGACTTCACCGAATATCTAGTACCAACATTCCTGATGTGGGCAGGGTTATCACCCACTAGATAAGGTTTCTGAAATTTTAAGATGAACTCAGAAGAGCAGAGGTAAAAGGCCACACCGAAGAGTGAATAACTGAAAGCTAACGATGCAGGTGAAACAATACTGCTGAAGCTTTGCAATCTCTCAGTCCTTCATAGGGAAGACATTAATAGCCACTGGAGCTACTGGTACATGAGGATCAAGAAGAGCTGTAATTTCCCTCAATCATCTGTGATTCTCCTTCCTCACTGTTTTCAGCAAGCTTGCCCAAAAGAACGCCACAGGAATTCATCCTTCCGCATCCATTTCATTAAAACTCCCGCTACATCTCAAGTCCAAAGAGGACTTTCTCCTCTCCCTTTCCTGGATTTAAAGACAGAAATATGTGAAGTATTAACAGATTTAACTAAAAACAGAATTAATTTGTATATTTCATATAAGAATCAAGTCCAAAATATTCAATGCTAGGAGAAAATTAAGGCTTTAATTAGGAATAAAACAGGAAAGGAATATGGAAGTCACACATTGCCAACGTTTTCAAAGCTCAAAGTTACATTTTTCAGGGAGGTCTTTGTTCTACATTAGAAATAAAAGAACTATGTTGAAACATTTCTCTCGCGGTAGGAGCTTTTTGTCAATTTACTGGAGGAATTATGCTAAAAAATACACAAAGACAAGTTTTTCTTACTTTTCCACTTGTCTGAAAACCAGAACTAGACAGAATTAGATAAAAATGAAAGGAAACTTTCACCTGAGAAAATCACTGCCTTCCATTAAGTATTTCATCAGTGCACATTTTAGCAGATTAAAAAAAAATTCTGTTAGCCAGGGGGACAAAGAGACTACATACTAATTATTCCTTTTGATCTTCACTTGCAGGAAGACATCTGACAACTGTCAGAGATAAAGCTTACAATTAGGTAGCTTTTTTAAATAATTAAGTACAGGAACTGAAGCTTTCCCTAGACTTGACTTCTTTCTTCTACCTCCGGCTGTACTACTGCCTAGCCAGCTGAGAAGTCACATCCAGTCACTTTCCCCCATTGTCAACAAATGGTAAATTAAAGTCAGTAAATGAAGCTCTAGTCCACCCAAATCACTAAGGTGACTAAGTTACCGCAATGCTACATAGTTATCTAGTAGAAATTAATAATCAGTGACTTTTCTAATAATGCACTAAAGGAAAGTCACTTGATTTTATTTTTTTTTCAGAAAAATTCATGATCTAGCTATTTAGTCATTAAAGTCTCTCCTGAAGATATTTACAACTAAAACATAAAAAATAAAACCATCATGAGCAAAAGATGAAATGAAAAAAGCAAAGATGAAAATGCCCAAGGACTATGATGACCTTGAGAATGTGTTTTATTGCTCAGTGAACCTCAGTACTCAGAAACATAGTTCTGCCTGTATTTGTTCTGTTTTGCATACTCTACAATTAATAAGACATTTAGCATTTATCTTGGTCATAGAAAAAAGTTAATAAGCACTAGAAGTTAAGTAACACCAATTTCAGGAGCTGTCTCAATGAAAAAAAAAAGAAGATTTATAGAGGAAAATCTGGACAATTCTATCACAGCAATTTGCTTTGCCAAAGAGCGCTTCTAGCACTGACTGTGGCTTCTGCTCCCCAGACTTACTGATGTCAACAGAAATCAAGAACGGTTGGATATTACAAAACCTAATTATCTTCCAAGACTTTTTTCAATCAACAAGTACAATATTCCTGTTTAAAGATGTAGACTTTTTTAAAAAAAATCTAATTTCTAGAAACAGACATACCACTATACTTGCTTTACATTTTTTCTTATTTTTCAAAATATTCACTGTGCTCCTACACAGAAGCCCATCTAAGTGAGATATCCAGATGCATCAAGACACTCGTGTTAATCGTAATAACAAACAAATAAGCAAATAGTGAACCTTCTGAAAGCTGCCTGTTGCGTACTCTTAAAATTAAAAACGGAGGTTCCTTGTAAGTTACGGAAAAAGACTGTCAGAACAGGGAGGGTCAAGAATCATCAGTGATATGCAACATTTTGAACTAGCATGCTGAAAAGGGACACTACCTTCCTTAACCAGTTTAACTTTGTAAACTCATGATACTAATCAATTCATTAAAAAAATTGTGAAAAATGGGTCTGATCCAAAACTAATAGAAATATTTGAACATTTCTGCCTATTTCAATAGTTTTGACCAGATCCCCGAAGTATTATCTTAGTTAATGGTGTTGCGATATAATGTAAGAAATAATTTTAAAAGGTTTAAAATTGAGTGTTAGGCTTAAAAAGGAACAAATCTATATGAAATTATTCCTTCCCTACCCCCTCTTTTTTTTTTTTTTTTTTTTTTTTTAAGGATGAATATAGATGGACAACAGTAAACTGGCAGTAAATCTGATTTTAATAGTGTACACTACATACCCTGTGCTTATATTTGCTTTGGGGATAAACTGTTGTTTGCCTGAATTTCTCCTGTTTTGAGAAGGTTCTCCAAATCCTGATGTTTGTTCAAGTTATTTTGGCTCAAATAATTTATAAATCATGCCATTTAAGCTGTGCTTCTTCACCACGTTTCACTGTTGCAACAATGAAAGACACAGTAAGTTGTTTCCAGGTAACAAAACTACTTTTCGTGCGGTAATAATAAATATGGTACAAGTTCTTCACTTCTGTACTGAGGGGAGGGGTTTTTACAGATTTGCAAAATAACATTGAAATTGATAATTCCAAGGCAGCAGATACAAACGTCCACTACAGATCCCTACTTTTCACTTGCAAATATGAGCCCTGCTTAAATTACTGCAACAAAATTATATGAGACAAAATTGTATGAGAAAAAGCCACACCTAATTTTTCAAAGCTTGATTTCTCACAGAACACTTTAAAGTAGTGCTGATGTTTTGTATTTCCAGACATTAAAAAAAAAAAAAAAGTTGTATAATGTTTTCCGATGATTTCCCTATGCACTGGCACAAATGATACCAAACTCCTCATGCCTCTGCTTTCCTGTCAAAATAGGGCAGCCTCATCTGATCTGATTAATGTTTATAAATATCTAAAGGGAAGTGAGAGCCAAATGGATGAGGCCAGGCTCTTCTTGGTGGTGTGCAGTAATAGGATAAGGAGGAATGGCCTAAAACGTGAACATAAGTAGTTCCATACAAAAAAAGTTGTTCTCTATGGTTAGGGTGACAGAGCACTGGAACAGACTGCCCAGAGAGGTTGTGGAATCTCCTTCTATGGAGGTATTCGAGACCCATCTAGACACCTACCTGCGTGACATATTGTAGAGAACCTGATTTAGCAGAGGGGCTAGACTCCATGATTTCTTGGGGTCCCTTCCTACCCCTGCAATTCAGTGATTCTATGATTCATAGAATCGCTCAGGTTGGAAAAGACCTTAAAGATTATCGAGTCCAACCACAACCTAACCACACTACCCTAACTCTAATAACCCTCCGCTAAATCATGTCCCTGAGCAAAACAGTGGATCCCTGTCTATTTCTATAAGCTAAGCAACTTGACTCTGATTTTTATAACATTGTTAATTCTTGCTTGATCCACATTTTTTGCCACTTTTTATTGTTACTGGCAAATTTCAGTAGAAGTTTGTATCTACCTGTAATCTTCTCTCCTTCCCAAGTGGTTATCGATATGGAGAGCTCAAATCTAGTTTTTCACTGCAAAACAGAGTAATGTACTCATCAAAACAAAACAAACAAACAAACAAAGAGGAAAGCTTACTGCATGGCATCAGCTCACAAAAAAAAAAAAAAAAAAAAAATCACAAAATCTTGGAAAATGGATGCAATTTACAAGTGAAAAATGTTTGGAAATCTAACTGCCAGAAGCTCAAAGGCAATACAATACTTTAGCACCAAAATAGTAAAATGTTCCTTCACTCTATTATCTATATCAGCACCTAGGAACAACTTTTTGCTCACAGTATATCAACTGAGAAAATACAGATTGTCATGGGCTTAAAGCATGCCAGAAACTCTCACATGCTGTTTTTCATGCCTGTGCCATGGTCTTCTTATAGTTCATTAACATAGCAGATCTGTTATGTTTCAAAAACTGCATTTTATCAATTAATTATAATACAGTACTCAAACGAATGCCCCAGATTTATTTATTTCTTGGCCTGTCGGGGTGATTTATAATTTTCAGGGCTCTCTAAAAAATCCCAGGCAGCTTTTAAAGTTATTTTCTCCCCAGAAGCATCCCTGAGGGAAACGAATCACGTGAATTGCAGTGTCTTCCCCATTGTGCCCTGTGCACTCTTCCTCGAGGATATATTTCAAAATCAAAATTACTTCAGCACTTATATGGTACAAACTGTTCTTTGATTTATGAAAAAAAAAAAAAAAAAAAAACCCAAGCATATTATCACTATACACCTTCATGTTCCTGGGAGGTGGGAATAAAAAAAAAAAGATGTCAATCAGAGGCTTCTGTGCTCAAGTATCTCACAGGCTTTAGTTCAATGACTTTAATCACTTCACACTTTTGAAGAAATTCCTCAGCTTTTTGTCACTGACTTTAAAGCAAAGACATGTAGTCTCCTTCCAGCTAGGACAAAAAAATAAAGTTTTCCTTAACAAGCTTAGTTTTATTATTTTCATCATTCTACAAAATTACTTTAACAGTTGAGGAAAAAATTATTCGATATTTTGCTGCTTTCAGTGAGTTTGCGCTTCCTCCCAAGCACATCTTTAATTGCTTAAGAAGGATTATTAATTGCTATTCCAAACTGCTCAGCAATTCTAACAACTTATTGATGAAATGTTATCTTCCTGAGGCTCTAGACTTTGCTTTCATTTACCGTGCTATCACTAAGGTTCATTCATTATATTCAATATCAATATTATGCCAACCTAATCAAATAATTACTGCCTTTTTCAAATTAGTCTCTTCTATACAAACAAAACATATTATTCCCTTTCTAAGTAGTTTCAAAACTACAACAGCAATTTGGTCCTATGACATTAACATGCAATGTTGCTTCTTACAATCCTTATTTATTTTGCTTTCTACTTTGTGTCAGGAAAGGCTGTCTGTCCACTCCAATCTCTATCTGCCTGTATGTCTTCACAGCTTCCCGTACCCGGGGCCTGAGTACCATCTGTGTTCAGAGAGCCTTTTTCATGACTGAAAGCACTAATGGTAGTAAAACCAGCATGGATCCAAAAATACTTTTCTGAAGGTAAATCTGTGCCTCAATTTCTAAGCACAGACACAGTACAAGGAGTCCTTGCTGAGTCTTCCTTACTTCTGGTTTTGTTCTATTCCTCAGTCTTCACTGGACTTTTTTTTTTTTAAACACTTTCTCTGTACAATGTAAAGCTTAGATTCAGTAAAATACACTTCCTGTAGCAAAGCACACATCCAATAGATTGCATCTAAAACCTACAAAGAATCACTTCCACTATTCTCCAGTGCTCAGCCTTTACAATATTTTAATTGCAGCTAAGGTATATGAAGTTCAGCTTAAATTATGCAAAATATCATAAAAGATGGACAAAACAATACGTAAAAATTGCACAGAAAATAATCAGAAACACATTGCTTTAAGCAAAAGAAACAATTTGTCCTTAACACTCAGAAAGCTAGAATATGTAGAACTGTACTGTATGAAAAGCAAATCTGTGAATAATTAGCATTTTCACATCTCAGTGGAATAGTGTGAGATGTTTATGATATATATAATATACAAGTTTCAGTAAAAAAAGAATGAACAGCAATATTAAGAATTAAGAGAACATAAAAATATTCAAGACAAGAATAGAATTTTGTCTGACTGTTTACATTACATACATTAGCAACAACATGGCTCTTGTTCAACTCTGTGATAAGTGTCCTGGAGCACTGTAATAGAGCCACCGAGGATAGCATGGAATGAATCTACTGAATTGTAAAAGGAATGGCATCAGAACTGTCATGCAAACTACTTGTTTTTCAAAAAGAATCTGAACATTTAGAAGCTGAGATTAGNAAAAAAAAAAAAAAAGAAAAGAAAAAAAAACACAAAACAATATGTATGACATTCAACTGTTAAATTAACAGATATATTTCCATTATTCTTTTCTTGTCCTTTCTATGACCCTCAGTCCTATAATAACCAGAAGAAAAATAATTGATCATGTTAAAATTAGAAATGAACTTTTGAACCTTCGGTGCTGAAAATTAATAAAACAGCTCCATCCTCTTTCACTGACGCAATAAATGATATAATGCCAATAAGAAGAAATTGTATAGCAGAATGATTTCGAGTTAGAAGGATTGCACTGCACCAGCAAACACACCGTAGTTAGAATAATCCTATTAAGAAGTATGAATGAAGACATTTGTTAAGCCAATATACATGCAGGAAGATGAAATAACCCTGTATTGGTTTCAAAGCATAGCCTTATTTTGGATTTAATCATGCTGTTACCCCTTTGGAATGTATCCAGTTCTGTTCTTAATATGTTAATATGTTAATTAGAATTCTCTCCCTCTAAGGTAACTTTAAAACTGTTTCTGTGTTAAAGTTTCCTTCTCTGTGTGTATGTGTGTGTGTATATATATATTCTATATATAGTGTGTGTGCGCATATATGTGTGTGTATGTGTAACATATAATATTACATTACCAAAGTCAAATGTAGATTTCAGCTAAGCAAAAATGCTTACAATTTTGTCCTTTGTATTAGAAACAGAACAACATAACTGTTCATTTTGAATCCAATAAAAATGAGAAAATGACATCACAGAATATTCAAAGAAACACCACATTGTATGTTGTGAGAAATATGTTATCCGATCTAATTGCTATGAAATTACAGGTAATTATTTCTGATGCTTTCTCCATGCTTCATTTGTGTTGAAGAAATCAGGAAGAGTTGAATTATATACACCTACTGAGAATCAGGAAACTGTCACAGTAAACATCTCAGGCATAGTCTGTGGCTTATTTTGTTTTTTATTGTTTTTTTGTATTGACAACAAAAATAGGGAATATATGTAATTTCTGCAAATCATTGGAGCCATGAACTTTGCAGACGCTGTAGTATCAGGAAATTATCCTGAATCTTTGTGATACAGCAGTGGTTCTTGAGCATTTCATGGCTGAATGATACTTACTTACAGTGTATTACTCATGCTGTACGTGTATTCAGGAAACGGACTCAATGATTCTTCTGGGTCCCCTTCCAACACAGGGCATTCTGTGACATTACTATTTTATTTCTTTTTTAGTGATCTGAAAAAATATTACTGACTGTAGGAGTCATTAAGAGATTTCTGGCTGATGAAACACATCCAAAACTTCAATGAACTTTTTAGGATCAGCAGTGATCCTTTATCTTCTCTCTGATTCATAATTTCTTTTTGGTTAGTTTCTTGAGAGCAACAAAAATAAACTTATAAACAGAGCTTTCTCATGCTTTGCAGAAGCCTTTCAAAATATAGAAAGAAAAATTAGGAAGTCTTTCCTTTATGCGTGACTGTGCTTTTCAAAAGCACAAATATGACTGGGAGAGTATATTAATCTTCAATTAGTCACAACTTGTTTGTAAATTAAATAGAAAAGGTCATTATATGCAACTGTGGAACACATGGCAATTAAAATGGTAAATATGCACAGTACGGATTATTTTTTGTAAGATATATTGACATTTTGTTAAATACTCTTTAGGATTATTTGTTCCATACCCCAAAACCTATCAGTATGAGATCACACACACACACACACAAAAGAACACGGGAAATAAGACATCATTTGAATGCATTCTTTGTGCATATATGGTAGTTGCTCCAAAAGCAATACTTCCTGTTTTATTATGTTGGACCACAGTGTCGAAGGTGGTATGACAGTAGAGGTCAAACCTTCCTGTCAATATTTTGTTATATTTGTTGCCATAAGACAGATGGCAGCAGAGGCACAGACTCACAAAATTGTGCCCGATATGAAATTGGATATGAAGAAAAGGTGTATCAATGAATTCCTTCATGAGAAAAAATTGCACCCATTGACATTCATTGACACTTGCTGAATGTTTCTGGAGACCAAAAAGTGAATGTCAGCACAGTGACGTGATGGGTGGTGCATTTCAGTTACTCTGATGTCATTAGTAGGGAATGCCAGCAGCTAATAACGGATGCAGTCGTTAGTCACCAAAATTCAGAACTCACACTACAGAATAATCAAAATAAACTTGTTAACTCACTTCAGTTTTATAAGCTTCAATCGAGCTTAAAACATTCATCCTACTGAAAACACTTTTGAACCAGTATTTTGATGAAAATAATGTGTGAAGGGATCATAATCAAAATTGTTTGGAAACTAACAGTTCTTCCTTAAAACATATTCCTTCAAATACCAAAGAAAATACACTTTTCAGCAATGCTGAAGAACTCAGTAGAAAAGAAACCAATATGTCCCAGAAGTCACTCAAGACACAAAGATACTAAACTCAAAAACGAAAAATAAACTGTAATGGTTCAACTACAACAAGGATCACAGCGAAGTAGCTTTTTTCTTCAACCAAATAGTTCTTTAACAAGCTACACTGAAGAACCACAGTATGCAATGAAAGTTAACTTCAAATACAAATTAAACACTATATAATCTTCCCAGGGTGTTCTTAGATATATCAAGTAAACCCAAATCTTTAATGCGTTCTATGTTCATCTAGATATCTTTTCCTCAAAACTAAAATGCAAATGTGAACAACCAAAGAAAATAGCAGAAGCCGTATTACTAGTGACGTAACAAACTATAGCACAGAACCTTCTCAGTAGTGTAAATAAACCTCTTATGCAAGTTTCACAGGCTGTTGCATTTATAGGTAAATATTTCCATATTGGTTAGTATTTTCCATATGAATAGGCAGTAAAAAAACCAGCATAACTTCTTCCTAATATAAATATTCACATCACTGTATTAAATCATATTGGCCTACACAACAATAAAATAAGGAAAAAAAGCCATTCACAATAACTTACATATTGCTTTGAAAATTGATAACATGCTTAGACTGCAGCTCACAGACTGCATTTACAACAGCTTGAAAGACTATATTTTATGTGATACGCCTATGAAAATGAAGCAACCCCTATAGACTTTCCAACTTAATTTGGGGGGAAAAAAATAATTAAAAAGGATCTCAGCTGAACAAGACATAGACAAGTCTACCATGCTGAACACAGGCTTGTACAAATACATGTATGTACAAGTATCCAAACAGAAGGGGCAGTACAATAAGCACAAGTGTTTCAGGCCTTTTAAGCCATACTATATCTTATAACGCTGTGCCCAAAAGAAGGACATCTCTCTGACTTCTAACACAGCTGCTATGAAGGAATTCACGTGGTTTCAGCCAGTTTAGAAACATCTGAGCTTTGGTCAATTGTCTGATCTAGGACTGGCCAGAGAGGCAGTGGTCAATGCCACCCCCAAAACATTAAGAAATAATCATTTTGTGGATCCCAGAAATATTATCCCAACCTGATAAAATTTCACAGAAATTCTGACAACCATAAGTTCAATATTAACAAATAATTTCCAAACCATTCTCAACCTGCTCTAGAATTATTTTATTGCACAATGAATATTGCTGTTTACTTCAAATATTAGCAGTCTACCAGCCTTACATAAGAGGAGAGAGACAGTTATAACAAATATTCTTGAGCCAGTCTCTTTCAATATCTTCATCTGGAAGTGCTTCATATAGCATTAACAGTTTTACTGGAATACAGGTTGAACCCAAATTCAGATACCCTAAGTACATGTAATAAACTCTCAGCTATGCACCTCTTTCATTTACCCACAGTATGAACCATGTTTTGCTTGAAGTAGGGGCTAAAACTCCTTTGATGGTAAGAACGTTTAAAACAAGGAAAACATTTTGCTGAGCCTTCTCTGCCTAAGATCTCAGATCTGTTTAATACACATACTAGTAGAAGACAACAAAGACCATAATACTGTGGGTATAGGTATGGTGGTTTTCCCTGATGGGTAGTTAAACTCCATCTCTATTTTCTAACTCCTCCTCAAGAGAAAACTGGGAGAATGATGATGAAAAAGAGCTCAAACGATTGAGATAAGGACAGGGGGATCGCTCACTAATTACCAACGCAGACATAGACGCAGCATAGGGAGATTAACTTACCTCACTGCCTGTTTACTCAAAGAGAAGAACACCGAGAAACTCAGAGCAAAGAAAAAACAGCTTCCCCCCATCCAGTCTCTCCTACCTCCTCCCCCCGAGTAGCGCAGAACACACCTCCATGTTCCCCTCCCATTGCCTGCCATCCTTCCCAAACTGACCTGTGTCGGCTTTCCAAAGGCGCAGCTCATCAAGCACTGCTCCAACACGGCTCCCCTTTCACGAAGCTCACCTTCAGGAGCACACTGCTCTACAGGCAGTAGTTCCCCCAGCCCTCCTGCCCTACCAGGGCTCCTCCCCACGGGGTACAGCTCTGGCCCCAGGCTGCTCCTGCACGGCCTCTTCATAGGCTGCGGCCATCAGGCCACATCCACTGCTGCACCGCGCGCACCCCCACGGCAGCATAAGGAGATCTGCTCCACGTGATATCTGTGGGCTTCAGGCGACAGTCTGCTCCGCCGTAGGCCTCTCCTGGGCTGTAGGGAGCTTCCGCTGCTTGCCTAGAGCACCTCCTGCAGGGCACTTTGGTGACGGCAGGGCTGTTCTCATATTCTCACTTCTCTCTCCCTGCTGCTGTTGTGCAGTACTTTTGCCATTTCTTAGATATGTTTTCCCGGAGGAACCCAGCGTGCTCATGGCTCAGCTCTAGCAACGGTGGGTCTCTTTTGGAAGCATCTGGAGCTGCCTGTGTTCACAGAGATCACACCTTTAGTCCCCTCCAACCAAAACCTTGTTATGAGAACTCAATACAACAGGAAGTAATTTTGGTTTTTTCAAATGCATTTTGCAGTAAGAGAATGCAGTATTGGCTAGCTAACCCTGAAGAAGTCTGTTTGTTTCTTTGCATTCTCTTCACCATCAAAGTGATACTGAAGCAGGCTGGGTACCTGAGCTAACTCCCCAGTGCAAATTTCTGTAGAGCCTCAAGCGAATCCAAGAATTCCCTGTGGTGGAAAGCCCAAACAACTGGTTGTCATCTCTTCAGTCAAACTCAGTGTTGAATAAAGAGCTTCAGGGGCTCAAGGTAGAAAACAAAATTATGTCAGTGAGGCTGAATGCAAGGTTTAGGCTGAAAAATGCCACGGACTATATAATATTGCTCTTTTTGTATTGAAAAAGTTGTTCATCCTCACTATTCCTACATTTACATTCTCGTGAAAACTGCAGAAAATACATAATTAAATTTCTTCTGGATTTTTTTTGAAAGGGGAATAGAAAGAAGGAAAATTACTTCCTTTGAATTTTCATCTTTGTACTTTTTCAGTCTTCACCCTTTGGAGGCACTCAGAGAAGAAATGTTGGAAATAAACAATTTCAGCATGATACTGTGACAAGAATCAGGTGAGACAGTAAATAAGCTGTCAGAAGAAGCCTTCTTCATGTGGCATATATTTTATTTTAGTCAGACATGCAGCGCCTGCACAAGAATGACAGATGCCTTGAAAAAATTGTGTGTAGTAGGAGCATGCAAAGGAAGATGGAGTATAGCTCATCATGCTGCTCCTCCATTTCAACTGCTTCATAAAGTTAATGCAACTACTCAGGAGAATACAGGCTACAGAAGAAGGTTGTAAAATGAAAAAGATGACATTTTTGTCACTGGGGAATGGGGAAGGCAAAATATCCATCAATACTTGTAATTGAACAACAAATGGGGAAAAAAAATAAGAAAGAAGAAAATATACAATTTCTGAAGAAGAAAGCTGACATAATTTACTGACTTACTAAGTTAGACCACAAATTATCCTATCCCAAAATGTAAGGTTTTTTAATCCATAGGCTTATTTAAAAAAAAAAAAAAAAAAA
>JACDJE010000594.1:83025-114247 GCA_016647715.1 Pavo muticus | reverse complement strand
TTTTTTTTTTTTTTTTTTGAAGTATGGGATCAATTCTTATTTATACCAAATGCTACCTTAAATGAGAGGTAGCCCAAAAGATAATCTTCTTTTCAATTAACCTGAAAAAAATGGTTGAATTAATAGCAATAGATGGAAGTATAATTTCAGCACAATAAGGGTGTGCTAGCTTAAATGAAAAGCATCACATTTGTTTTCCTTAATAGGACTGAAGAATCAAGGGAGAAAAAGTGAAAATTAAAATTTACCATTTGATACTTAATGAAGTGCAAAGCTTGAGGAAGTTACTGTGTGAAGATACAAGTTGCTATTGTGCTTCCGCAATGTATTTTCCAGGACTTGAGAGTACTGCTGGAGCCCCTGTCCCTGCAGGTATTCCAAAGACCTACAGATGCAGCACTAAGAGACATGGAGGGACATCAGGCTGACAGCTAGAATTGATCACCTTAAAGAATTTTTCTAACCTAGATTATTCCATTATTTCTTAGACATAGTAAACCAATAAGCTTATGATCATTATCTACAAAAATTTCATTAATTTGGCAGCATAGAACAGACAATTATTATCTCCATATTTAAAGTATTTCTTTGCTCTCTGTGACAACTATCATTCACAACATTTCAGATGTGTAAACTAGAACAAGCTTCCACAATTGCAAAATCCATGGACCATCACTGACTTAATAAGTGAGTATGCATAGGAAATGTTTGAAAACAAATTCTGATTTTCTAACACTGATCTGAGACGTTAAAAAGATGAATATCCATAGCACTGGCACTATTTCTGACTGGCCCCTCTTCTCAAGATTTTCATTAATACTGAAATTGTAGCTTTTTCTAAAAAATAAACAAAAACCAAGCTGAATGACAACAGTTGTCTGAGAGTAGCACAATCCGTCTCTAGAAGTCAACAGAACATGAATTTAAAAATGTAAGCTAGTCTAAAAAGAAAATTAGCCAGTTTATTCAAAGTAGATGCTTGCACTGGTAGCAACAGATGAACACGGAATCCCAGGTAATCTAAAAACATTTCTCCCGGTTTCATCTCCCACATTTAGTTTTGAACAGAGCTGTCACAAACAAGTAGCCAATTTAAAAGAATTAATGGTGAGATAATTTCCAGATAACATTTTAAGAAGAAAATAAATTTTCAAAACATAGGATGGTAACTGTATTATGTTTATCAAAATTTTCATAAATCAAAGATTTATGAAAACTTATTCCCAAGCAATTCTGCAAGTTTAAATCTTCAAGACCGCATTTTATAACCCAATCTGTCTCAGTAACACTGCATTCCGAGATGATCCGTTATCCATGCAGAACTAATACTCCCAGCCACCCTGTCACCATAATTTAATTTCTTACTTGATTTATTGGCTTTTTATTTAATTTCTCTAAAAAATTCTTGAAAATAACGTACATAAAGCAGTATAAAACAAGACCTAAGTGTAAGAATTTAGCAAGAATCTGTCCAGAGATTATTTAAGATAGTGAGTGCCATTTCCTACAAAGAAAGAAGTGTGTGTAAGAGGACAAACAGCTCCACAGGAAAAGCCTGCAAGCCAAATACAGCAGAACATTCATGAGGAAACTGCGGACATTTGTAGTGACGGAGGAAAGAAAAAGCAGCAGGATGTAATTTTGAGAAGGAATAGAGGAAGATTTGATTTGAAAATTGAATCAGTACTAGTTATCTGACTGAACTGTGTCGGAGTACTCTACCTGCTGGGAAGTGCCACTGGCAGAAACCTAGGCTACAGATACATGGGCTGTGAGGGAGAAAATTTCCTGGCAAGATTAAAACTACCTGCATCTTATTTCACCCAGACATTGGAAACTTACAGAGACAGATGTTCGGTTAGGCTCCTGGCAGAATTCTGTAACCCAAATAAATTGTAGCAAATAGTATGAATACAATACAATACACAAATACAATACATACGAATACTAATATAAGAGTCTGGCCAGTATAAAGCAAACTGTGACTTTCTTACCTTTTATTTCCATGTCTTAAGTATAGATTAACAGATTGAGGAATTAAACTCCTAGTTCCCACCCTTAGATCAGAGTACTGTTAGAACTTAAGTTTGTAATGACTCATAAAAGCTTAATAAAAATGCATCAGTACCAAGATAAACTTGCAAACATACCTTGTTAATAATCCATAGAAGTATACAAGATACTACAATTGAAATGTAAACATAACTCTGCACATGGGAGGGACCAAGAGGGAGAAAGAAAAAGCATTAGGGAAAAAAAAAAAAAAAAAGACGACGATTTGAAGGAATGGTCTCCATTAATAACCAGGAACACTACAACTATGAAACATTAATGAATCCATTGTTTGCAAGAAGACCAGAAAGTCATTGTACTAATAAGACTATCAGGACAGATGATCATCAGAAGACGACCCTATTCCTTGGTAACAGGAAGATAATGTTACAGAACACTGTATTTATTCCTTTCCCTTTCAGACCTGAGATATCTAAAAAGAGGAAGTGTAAAAAATTCAGTTAGTAGTGCAGACGTCATAAAATTTATGGATACTGAAGTAAATAAAATTTTGATGCAAAAGCATGAGACCATAAGAATTGTTAAGTTTTAGAGAGTACTTTCCCCTTCCATAAGATCTCACGCTGAGATTTATTAGTGATTTACTACAAAACAAAACTGATGTTCTGCTTCTTGGCTCAATTTAAAAGAATCTGTTTTCAGTTAATCTGGAATAGGCCTGAATAGATGCAGAATTAAATAAACCAACCAAACTTTCCAGGTGAGCAACCAGTATAGATAGATGTAGTTCAACAAAGAATCACAGAATTCCAGAATACTATCAAGTTGGAAGGGACCCACACGAATCACTGAGTCCAACTCCTAGCTCCATACAGAATCACACAAAATTAAAAGTCTACGTTTGATAGCATTGTCAAAACACTTCCTGAACTCTGGCAGCTTAAGGCTGTGACCACTGCCCTGGGGAGCATCTTCCAGCGCCTGACCAACCTCTGGTGAAGAACCTCTTCCTAATCACCAACCTGACCCTCCCCTGAAACAGCTCCATGCCATTATCTCAGGTCCTAATATATATTACGCATACACACATTTATATGCACACACTATATAAAAAAAAAAAATATATATATATACACACACAGAAGGAAACTTTAACACAGAAACAGTTTTAAAGTTACCTTAGGCGAAGAGACAAAGACCTTTTTCTCTCATTCTTAGAGAATTTGATTTTTTTCCATGCAAGGACAGAGTTGTTGCTTTAGTTCTCCAACAAACCCGCAATTATGACGTTCTGTAATTGTACTTAGAGATGATCCAAATTAAAAAGGCAACAGGCACTACTGAAGTGAATAAAAAATTACTGGGATTCTTGTGATGATTTATTCTTTTATCTGAAAGAGTTCTGAGTTTGGATATATTAAAACTTGCCTTGTGACTTTTCATAGCACAAGTACTTACTTGTGTTATGAAATATAGAAGTCACTATTCCTGTTTTTTGCAGTACAACTCCAGATTACCTTATGAGAGTCTCAGGAGTGGGGAGGACTGGAGAAATGCAATCAAGTACTTCTGATGATATTCATTACCTTTAGTAATGGTTACTTACTGTGCTAAATGTTTAACGAAGCAAAACAATGTTCTTTAAATTATGTGATGCTGCTTTAGTTATGAAACAGCAGTTAAAGAGCTGCTAGAATATTTTGACAGTGGAGCAGCAAGGGGGAAAAGAATTTAGAAAATAATCATGAAGCTAAATAAGCATCACCTGTCCTGAATGGCAGGTGATAGTTAAAGAAGTTTTGTGATTTATCTGTGTTTAGAAAAAAGATACCTGCACAAATAGAAAAATTCATAAAGGCCCGTGTGAGAAATCCACTGAGCATAGATTTTAATGAGAACGGGGCACAACTTACTATGCTTATTCCAACTTATTTTTTTTATACTAAACTTGAATAGAATTTAAAACTTCTGAAATTATGGGGAGTGAGCCAGTATATTTACTTCTGTACTTCTTCAAAAACATCTTTGCCTAAGTATGCAATACAAGGAAAGTTCCTAGATGTATTATTACCATTTGTTTGAGAATTTTATTTTTGTAGCTTATTTATTCCCAACCATAGTAAGAATTCCTACCTACTCAGAGGGTGGCCTAAGCTAATTTAGCACAGCTGAAGCAGCAGGAATCATCAGTGCATCTGGGGAGTCAAGAGAGTGAGGGAAAAGCAAACATGCAGCTGCTACACTAAGAGAAGAGGTATCAGGTACCTGCTGTGATGTTCAGCCTTTTTAGGTCTCTAGCACGTGTATGCATGACAGCAGGACATCTTCAGAATGAGAGTATGAATGAGCACCCCATATGGTGATAGCACAGAAAAGTAAATATTCCAGACAAGACTTCACCAAAAGTCACACCTGGAGTAGTTACCTGGTGGAGACAGCCTGTTTTGCGGTTCTTCTGTACAGCTCAGGATTCAATCTTTATCATGCCAATCAGCTAACTTAAACTGAGTAACTCTATGATAGGCAATTTGTTCTATAATGAAACATGGATTAAGAAAGCTTTAAATCTCGATTTTGTGACTCTCTTATGCTGTATTTTGAGGTTATTGATTCTTTGCCCTCAACATTGAAATTTGTTTCTTTGCACTTGGTAGTCAATTTGAGACGCTGGGGGCACCAAGCTGGAAAGCAGCTCTGCAGAAAAGGACATGGAAGTCCTGACTGGCATCAAACCAAGTAAAAGTCAGCAGTGTACCCTTGCTGCTAAGAAGGCTAATGGGATTCTTGACTGCATTAGGCAAAGTATCATCAGTAGGTCAGAGGCGATTCTTCCTCTCTACCCAACATTGGTGCAGTAGCATCTGCAGTAGAAGCTGAGATTAGTGATAAAAAAAAAAAAAAAGTAGGATTTAAGTCATAATGATGATTTCTGAATATCTGATACCTTGTAGCGGCACTTTTGATCAACAAAAATTGCTACAAATATTTAACTGACTGAGTTAATAGAACAACTTATTTTCACAAGAAATTATACACTGTCACCCGTTCCTCATTCATTGTCTGTCCAGATCCTTTGCAGATATGTTCTTTAAAAATAACAAAAAAATAGCCAAGGTACCTTAAAATCTATTAAATATATTTAAAAAAGAAAAGACATCCATTGATGTAAGTTTGTTCAGATACCAAAGAAAAATACTTGGCAAAAAATATACAAATCAAATTAAAACTTCAACAATACACAAAGTAAATTTGCTTCCTACAGTGGAAGAGCTAAGTTGTGGGGCCTTTTAACCTTTCCATCTTTCCTTTTTCACCTCTTCAACTGTTGACCCAAACAACAGTAGGAGTGACAACAAAAGATAAAATTGAATGAATCCCTGTTTTACCTTGAAAGTTGCCAATCTTCACAGAGATTCAGAAGAAATAATGCGTCTAGAAAGGATATCTATTTTTTCTTCTAAAATGAACTTTCTTACATCAGAGAGGTATTCATCCCGTATGTATTAAAAAGATAAGCATTATTATATGGCTAATAAAAAGTGAAGTCGACAACATCAGCAGCTTTCAAAATAATTGTACATGAATTTGATCAGCAGAATGTTATTAACACTGCAAGATGAAAAACAAACAGGATGGAAATTTTCAGCATTTGGAGACATCATTATATTCTGTTTTTGAGGAACAGAAGCAAACAAACCCTTCCTTAAGATGCTAATCATGCTCAGCTCACCGCTATTATGCTACAATATTTTTAATTCTCTGCAAATATACATGATGACAAAAGTCTCCTAGAGGAATATAAGGTTACAGAGCTCATCACACTTCAATCATGTAATTCATTTGGATTTGCTGGAATTTCATATATAGGATTCTCCCCCAATATAGGAAACTTCACTAATTGTCAGAAACTACAGACAGAAAATGTTGATACTGTTGTACGTGTGTTTCACTTAGTATGTCTCCTTCTAAAATATCTGCAAGAATATTTAAATTCCTTCAGGTACATATTGTTTGAAAATGTTCAAAGATTTCTCGTTTGAAAGCTTACCCTGAACATTTACTAGGTGATATTATAATAGTGGTCAGTAATGGCTTTTATGACAATTTTCTACATCTTGATCAGCATTCAAGAAAAATAAAAGGCAGAAAGAGAGACAACATGAAAATATGCTTCTGTTGAAATTTCCTGAAACTGAATTGTGTGTGTGCATGTGTATGCGCGCACACGCAACAGAGAAGTAATATGCTTAATTCCCTTCCCAACCTGCCCCCAGCCCTGACCTGTCTCAAACTCCCTTTTCAAGGTTTTCGTTAGGCCAACTTCTTCCATGCCCAAAGCCATAATACCACCCCAGGACTTAGATTCCAGCTATTTCTGAAACCTCTTCCAATTCAGTAGTAGAAGAGTACTATAGAAATAAATGAATACTAAGATTTGAGAAAATTAAAGATGCAAATAGCCTGAAAACCTCAATACAGATTCCTCAACTGTTATGGGAGAGCTTTCTTCTGTACCCAGTGATTCACTTGTAAATGAGATTCATAAAATGATCAACTAACAAACCATTTCAGGACTGATATCCAGTAACGTAGAGCATATGAAATAGATTAGAAAATAGAAGAATACATCTATGTTATTTTGCTGGTCAGCTTCAGAAGGAAGAATAATAGACAGTAGTCCAGAAATCTAAAATTATACTTATTTGAATATGAAAAAATGAGCAGTGAGCAGTTCAAAGCTGAAGAATTTATCCATCAAATAACAAGTTTGGGCTGAAAGCATCACATTTAAATCATAATCTGCAAACATATTTTAAGTAATAAATATTTCAGCATCGGACAAAACATATACGTAGACTCAAATTTATTTATATATACATATATTCAACTTTCTTATATAATCACAAACACCTTCTTATTTTATGTATATAAAATGGTTGATGCCAACTCTTAGGATGGCTTTCCACAGAATCTCAAGATTTGTGCCAAAGGGAAGCTGCAGACTTGCCAGAGTTCAGTATTCAACCGAGGAAAAAATTCCAAGTTTATTTGTAATATTTCCTTTTGCATCTGTGTGCCTGTCATTTACTGTCAAGATACATTGTAAGGGTATGTATAAGGAAAGAGCAATTTCTCCTTTAAAGTTATCTGGTCACACACAGCAAGTGAACGTTAAACAATATCAAGAACAGAATATATCACTATGCCACTGATCAATTCCAAAGTGCATTCACCTTCACTGCTGTTCCATATGAAACAAAATAGACTTCAAACTCATGAGATTCAGATATTTCAAAAATAGAATACACATCCACTTCAAATACCCAAAGTATCTGATGTTTGCACTAGGCTGGCAGATATGAAGGGACCTATATCCTCTTGCAGAGCTGACTGACAATCAGATGACTATCCTGGCATCTAGAGCAGTACCAGATGCCTATGTTTATTCTGAATCCCATTCATCATGTCTATAAAGCCGTGAAAACAGCAGGAAGGGAACGATTATTCACAATTTCTCAAATACAAGATATGGATATTAGCAGGTAGCAGATTTAAAAGCAAGTATTAACCAATACAGTGAGGGTGATGGAGCACTGGAACAGGCTGCCCAGGGAGGTTGTGGAGTCTCCTTCTCTGGAGATATTCAAGACTCGCCTGGATACCCACCTGTGCAACCTGGTGTAGGGCAGGGGGGTTGGACTCGATGATCTCTGGAGGTCCCTTCCAACCCCTATGATTCTGTGAATACATTTTCACACCTGTGTCTGCATGTAGAGCATACGGCTGCTGACCGAGATGTCTCCAAGTACACATCAGCTGTACACACCTCTCATCATCTTCACTCTACATTCACTCTAAAAATGCAAATGGCACCATTTAGAAGCTGCAACATTGCTACTGGTGCTTAGTTAGAAGAAGACTGAAGGGTGCTTTATAAGAAGGAAAGGAGTTTGAGCTTAGAATATTGATTACGCTAAACTTGCATTTCCTACTGGTATACTTGGATCGAAAAACTGAAGTGAGAACTTAAAGGACAGATGTCCTTTCCTAAATTAGCAAAAAATTCAGTTGAAATTCAACTCTATCAAACAGAAATACATGCAGGTTACTCTGAAAGTAATCCCTCCTGTTTTATTCTGTTAGACCACATCAGAGGCAGATGTTAGTGGTATGGTAGTAGAGTTTGAACCTTCCCACCAACATTCTGTTACCCTTTGTTGCTGTGTGACACATGGCAGCAGAGGGGCACTCTGACAAAACGGCACCAGACGTGGAATTGCATATGAAGCAAAGATGCGTCACTGAATTCCTCCATGAGGAAAAAATGACACCCACTGACATTCATTGACACTCGCTGAATGTTTATGGAGACTAAACAGAGGAGGTCAGCGCAGTGAGGTGGCAGGTGGTATGTTCCAGCAGCAATGACATTAACTGTGGGTCACCTTTGCTGGTGCAGATATTTATGAGCATGGCATGCAGGCTCTTCTTGATGGCTAACAAAAATGCTAATGGTGGCAACTCTGTTGAAAAATAGCATTTTGAAGCTGAGAATTTGCGCTATCAATCAGTGTTATTGTGCTCTTTGTATCTGTTGTAGTCTCCATGGAAATAAATAGGAGGCATTTCTTTTGGAGCAACCTACATAAACAACCAACTTTCACCATCTTCTGCCAGTGTATTAATGAACAAATGAAAAGGCACTACAGGTGTCCAGGGATGAGCAGCACAATTCCCAAGGGCAACAGATAATTCTGATGTGAAGTATCATTTTTCAAATGCAGCTCAGGAATGTGACTGGATAAATCAATAGGAATTTCACTTTTAAGTTGTTCTTCTCTTATCTTTAAAAATGATACATGGAATATTTTTGAAGCATCTGTTGATTTAACAACTTTGAAATTGAAAATACTGATACCTAACTAAAACCACATCAATGGTAGGGAAAGAAAAGTAATCAAATGTATCATCTGAAAGTATTTCCAGGAAGTCTTGAGCTGCATGCTGATCCTCATGATGTCATTCTACGCATTGAGTCTAATTCTTTATCCACTACCCTGAAATAAAACTTTGAATTTTGCCGATGGAACTTTTCAACATGAAAACACCAGATATCATCAGAAACTTTTACGCTATGGGAAAGTTCTTGGTCTTCAGCAGTAGAATAGGTCAGATTAACTGCAATAACAGCCTTGCACATAAACTGATTTATATGTAGAACGTTTTTGTAACTTTGACCTATACCATCATGATGCATGAATTGTATTTTTCTATCTATTACAAATGGATCACTTTGGAACCTCATTAAGGTTACGTCACTGTAAAGAAAGCAACTATAGTACTAAATTATTAATGATCAGATTCTAAACAAGTGTGATGAATTGCAACATAGACTTTGACTTCCAGTTAGACTTCATTTTGTACAAATTCACTGAAAGCAGTATATTTACTTATCTTCATATACATAATCTGTTTGTTCTGTTCTAATAAAACAAGCTTGCTTTTTTCCTTAAACTAAAAAGCACATAAAGAACAACACAGCAATACTAATGTAACAAAGTCAGTAAAAATAACTGTAGATCACATGCACTAAGAGGAAACATTGCCCCTGAATTCTGATTTCTTTTTTTTCAAAACTTCATAGATGTGAGTTATAATCTTTCATTCCCTTCTGAAGTATACTCAGCCACAGAAGTCAATGATGTTTACAAATTGAATTTTCTGAAATGCTTCAGGTTGTTTTGGTGGAGAAGGATTTTTCAGAGTGTGACTGATTCCAGCTGGTTCTCATTATTAGCAGGTACCAGACACAGTGAAAGACACAAAGACCTGAGTTTTCCCTATTGTACAATTTAAGGTGCTTTTCATGAGCGTTTACTATGTTCCACATATAATTGATTTGCTTATTTTGAAGTATTGCAGACTTAGCCACATTTGAACTTAAAGCTGGAAACTAGGAGGAGTGGTTGACACACCATAGGGTCAGTCACACAGCCATCCAGAGGGACATAGGCTGGGGAGGTGGCTGACAGGAACCTCAAGGTGTTTAGCAGGGAGAAGTGCAGAGTGCTGCACCTGGGGAGGAACAGCCCCAGCACTAGGAGACGCTGGGGGCACCAAGCTGGAAAGCAGCTCTGCAGAAAAGGACATGGAAGTCCTGACTGGCATCAAACCAAGTAAAAGTCAGCAGTGTACCCTTGCTGCTAAGAAGGCTAATGGGATTCTTGACTGCATTAGGCAAAGTATCATCAGTAGGTCAGAGGCGATTCTTCCTCTCTACCCAACATTGGTGCAGTAGCATCTGCAGTTCTGGTTTCAGATCTGGGCTCCCCATTACAAGAGAAAGCTGGACATATTGGAAAGAGTCCAGAGGATGGCTATCATGATTATCAATTCAGACAAATAAATGATGCTAAAAAAGGCACAGGATCATAGGCAACCTGATTTACTTTCAAATTAAAGTACATATCCATAGAGGATTTACTTTCACAACTCTACTTCTGAATTACATTTTTATACTGTAATTATTAAATAATGCTGTTTCTGTTTCTCCCCTTGGTTTTTAGCACTGGAAGAAATATACTATGCTTTTATTTTCTCTACATTCTTATCAAGGAAGGTAGTAGCATGGATGTTTGAATTTATTATCATAAAAGTACAGATTGATTATAGCAAGTTAAAAAGATAATTTTTAGTTCACAGAATGTCAAGTAAAATTTGTGAAGAAATAAACACTGCAGCATCGTGACACAACAAACGTGATTTGACATTAGTGAGAAAATACTGAAAATCTTTTAAATGGGATACAGGATTTAANAGTGATTAAAGTTGTTAAAATGTGACTTGAAATGTATACATTTTATATAAGTCTAAAATTGAATTGTTCTTCTACATATCATTTTCTGACTAGGTTTTCTTTATTTTTGAATTTTGCTGTATACTACAAAGCTCTCCTTTCTGCTCTCTCATCAAAACCAAGATATACTTGCCACCTCTTCATTTGGGATGGAGCGAAATACTTGTTTATCAGACGGAATGCTTTTCCGAAGCAGTAAGGTAGCAATTAGTTCCTAAGTATCCTGTGAGTTTAGCCATATGTCTTCCATGTAAGCATATTATTTAGCGTAGTAAGACCAGTTATTTATGTGCTGCCAAAACTGTGAAAAAGAAAAATGCAAACAAAATAGCATTGTCACTGAATGTTTAATATCTTATAATGATTTTGCATATTGCTAAATTAGTTGTACATATAGTTGATCTCTGTTCAGGCCTCAGGATACCTCTGTAATAAAAAATAAGAATGCTGCTCTTACAAATGGCATATGTCTGTTCTCACTCCTTTCCCAATGTATTTTTCTACAACATATGCACAAAAGATTCTTCCCTTTATTATTTATCACTCTTAAGAGCTACTCTACTTCTAGAAAATTACACTGTTAGCAATTACCCTATATTGTGCTATTAATAATATTATTGAATCTCTGTAATGAAATAAATGTAATACCGCTAGATGAGAGATTCATTTGGAAATGAATAATCAGATATTGCCTTGCAGAGGTAGATCTAGCTCTATCTTCAATTAATGCAGATTTACATAACTGCTGTTTTCTTATATTTGGTGTCAAATAGCTTTGTTGTAGGAGTCTTGAACAAGCAGTTGTGTTCAAGGTTGTCTTTTTCTGCACATCTGAATAATTTATGTATGCTACCTGTATGCTATACCCGCTAAGGTAATAATAAGATTAGACACATCTATCTGTCAGAAAGCTATGTACTATGGCAAAAAATAATAACTAAACTTTATTTTATAACATGTTTTCAGCTCAATGGATTAACAGCTGCTATTTAATACCTTTTTGCCAGCCATATGGTACAGAATACTTCTGGAACTGTAGCTGTAAAGTAATGACTTAATAAAACTCTCTTTTTTTTTTATTTTAATTTCAAGTCTATTATGCAGATATTCTGTCTCTAGCCAAAACTTGTTTGTGAAATTAAAACAACTGCATTTCCATTGGTATAATTTTTTAGAAATGATATTTCAGTTGTGATTCCAACTACCAAGACAACAGCAGTTGAGAATTTCTTGTTATAGTTTTACACTAAAATTTGTGGACAACAACTAGGAAACATTAAACCAATGCATATAAATGACTTACTGAAAAGCTTAATGTAATATTGTAACAATGCATTAATGAAAATGGGGGTGGGAGGAAAGAGGAGTGCAAAACATATGATTTAACATGAAGAAGAAGTTGGGTGTCATTAACTGTATAACAGATTCAGACTAAAAATAAATTTACTGTTTAAAATGCAAGAGGGCCCAAATTCATTTAGGTATTTAGAAATAAGGATTCAAACAAGGACAATTTAATAAATTTTAGTGGTTATCAAATTTGTATATACATGCACACACTCCTATTGTCCTTCTTAATTTCTTTTTTTTTTTTAACCTAAAACTATTGCTCAAGAAACCTGCTAAATCACATACAGAACTAAATAACTGTTGGGAAAGGGGCATCATTTAACTTTAATCTCCTGTCAAGTGCTTATCCATCTATCACAGATAGGTGGAATGCAAATTTAATTAAAAAGACTGCAGCTGTGGGAATTATTATCATTTCTTCTGTCTTGTAAATGTGCTTCAGATCAGAATAAAATCCAAATGCAGATAGAGTTTGGATGTAAAAATTCACTGTTTTCAAATTCACATAAAATTATTTTCCTATATGGCATACATTTTATTTCTGCTCTCATATTTGTCACTGAATTATTTTTCCTCGAAACAAAGAGCTCTGTAAACACATTGCTTGACTCAATAAATTTTAGACAGATTGAGTTTTAATCTCAATTTTGATATAACTTTAACTTCAGAAGCTATTATTATTATTCCTATTACTGTAGTTACTAGGACAACATTTTCAGTTAAGTGTTCCTATGGGGAATTTTTTCATTTACTCAGTGTGTCTAGAATCCATGCATTAATCATTTTTAAAGACAGATAAATCAAGTTAAAATTAATGGATGGAAATGTAAATGGGATATTAAAATCTTTATGACATCTTAGAGACTCACACCAATGTTTTGAATAATGCAGTCATTTCCCATACTTTAAAAAAGTAACCTGCTTAATGTAGAGTGTCTTTGTATTTTTAATCCCAATCCTCAAATTAAATTAAACTGATGACATATTACTCTCTTCAACTCTGTCGTCTTCCATTAAACTTGTATACTCATTAAATAACTTCAACTTTTTTAAAAATATTTTTTGGCAAAGATCTGCAGCTCACTGAGGTACTATACGCTAAAATAACCTTGCATAAACCATAGGCAGGGGTAAATTTCTTTTTGCCTTTACTTACTATAAAAGATTTTGTAATTTCTACTGTAATGGCTACACTTTGTTATCATTGCACGTTGAAAAATAAAGTTTTTACTGTTTTCTAGTTGCATAAACTTCATATACTATGAAGATTAAATACATTTTATTTGTGCTGAAGATGATTTGCTTTGTAGTTACAGGGAGTTTAACTGATCTTTATTTCAGCAGTATTTACAAAAAGAGCAAAGAGATTTATTTAGTCTTTCTTTAAAAAGATCTTAAATTTTATCTATGTTACTGATACAACAGACATAAAATCTTTGATAAAAACAGACTGAAAATAAATCCATGCAACCTCTTTTTCCATAGTACTAGCTGCATAGTCCTGTACATAGCTTTACAGTGTTTGTGTAACCTTTATTCAACTGTTACTGCAATTGCCATTCAGCACTGAGCAGAACAGAAACTTTTACAGTCCTTATTCGATGTGTCACAGAGTGCTTAACATCACTCTTCTATTTTCTCTGACATCTCCTTGTGGTTTATTCTCTTTTTATCTCTCCCTTCTATTGCTGTTGCAATTCTAATATGATACAGAAAGCTGATAACATGCTTCCTCTTACCTACTTATACTGCTAGATGTTTTCAGTATATAAACTATGTTTTAAACTATATTTTTATTACATTTTTATTATTATATATTTTATATAACTACATAACTATTTTTTTTACTACACATATATATATAGAACCTTTTTTTTTTTTTTTTAAATTTATTTTGAGTGGATGAAGGACGTATGTGTACCTGTGTATTCTAGTTTACCCGGAGAGTATTTCTGTAACATTTATCTGAAGTTAGACATTGCTGAATATCAAAACCTTCAGAACAAAATTATTGTGAAAAAGAAAACGTTTCTGGAATAGTGTGTGTGTGTGGTTTTCCTTGTTCATTTGTTTTGGTTTTGGTTTTTCATATTCACTCAGTTGTTCTGAAGGGCATTTGCAGTAATATGCAAGCATAAGTAATGTTTCTGGAATTTTTTGAAGTTAAAAATATTAATCAAATAGCAAACTAAATCTTCTCAGCTGTCTTTTTTCTGTGTTTTTTTATTATTTTTTAAATCTTCTTTTCTAGGTTTGACTTCAGGGAGATGCAACAACTGCAAAGCAAATCTTCTGTCACTTTTGCTGTGACTCTGTTTTTTAAGTAGGTACATAAAGTGAAAGCCTGTGGTATGAATAGGCTAGGCATTATGTTCAGATGCGCTGAAATTTATTACATCTGACAAGTATCTGGATTTGGGTATTAAGTTTCTTAAAAGAAAACATTCAGAATATTTTTTAAAGTCTTTTTGTTGTTGTTTGGTTTATTTTGAGGGACAGAGAAAACAAAGTGTATGATTCTTAAAGAACAACTTTTATTCTCCCATGGCAGTGCTAGAAGAGGCCTTAGTAGCATGAATCTAGACTATTTCTGAAAGAGTTTATACTAAATGTAAGAACAGTGTTTGAAAGGAAGAAGAGATCATCTTAAAATCCTTGAGAATACCTGATACATCCTACCCAGAAGACAGAACTTACAGAACATACAGAAGTCAAGCAAAAAAAAGAGTGCATGTTATCTCAGGAACAATGGTAAAGAATACCAAAGGAAGTAATTCAGAGAAGAAACAAAAATAAACATTAATTGAGGTAAAAACAAAAATGACAACATTTAAAAAAATAAAAGAGTGACAGAAGGAATGTCTTTTAATTACCACCTCTCATTCTTTTATTGCCTTAGTTAAGTTCAATACTTTTTCTACCTGAGAGTCTTTTTCTTCAAAATAATAGAAACTATATAGAACTATGAAACCTAAACACGCAGAGAGTTTATAGAAAGAACAAATACAAATAATGGAACCCTTTTTATTTTGTTTTGTGTGAGAGGTTGTTGTTTTGTGGGTTTTTTGTTGTTTGGTTGTTTTGAGGGTTTTTTGTTGTTGGTTTTTGTTATTGTTGTTGCTGTTATTTTAAGTCAACACTGCTTTAAAACACTTTTTAATACACCTGATTTACACTGGTGTGAGTGCAACATAACCATGTAGAGTCAGTGCATTCCAAATAACATAAGATGAGAAGAGTGAGGAAAATCTAAAGATGAAAGACAAGGGCATCTTTTTAGTATGATAGTGCTTAAAATTTTGCTTGATGTATCATTGCCTTTCATTATTAAGTTGCCAATTTTTTCACACTATTTAAAATATGGAAATATTCTCCCAAGTCATAGAATAATTATTGCAGGGGACTTGTTGAGATGTACCCCTCTTACAAGAAAGTACAACACTGAGGAACCTTTGGAGGAAGGGTACAGTGAATGTGTAACAAATCTTCTCAATGACAGTTCCCTAGGCAACATGAACAGCCTTGAGACTGGCAACACCTGGGGAGCTTGGTGTGTTGATTCTAAGAGAAGCAGCAGGGTGGAGTGAACTGTAAAACTGCATAGTCAGGCTCTGTGAACACACTGCAGGAATGGGAACTTGAATGGAACTGATAAACTGTGCTCCGTTACTTTAGGGTAACAATAGTTTTGCCTTTTTTATTTTTTTGTCAAAAACACATCCCTGGGTGAACTTTGCTCATAATAACCTCATAATATAAAAAGCACGTCTCCATCTCAAAGAGTACTTGTCTATAAGGTGTGACTACCCCCCACTGAGCACATCCTCTCAATTTTTTAGCCTATACCTTTGAAAGCAAAGCAAGAAAATTTTATACCAATAACAACAGAAAGTATGTATGACTAAAGTCACTCAAGCTCTACCTGAAGGTAAGAAAGTAGTATAAAGATGGCTTAAAAGGTATGGAATTTTAGGGAATATACTGTCTCAGACAAGTCAGGAGGACATCACTGACTTCTGGGATCAGTTGACGGGCTGAGCCTTTCTTTCCCCTGCCCCGCGGGAAAACCTGCTGGTTGAAATTCCCACACTTGGCTATAGCAGAAGTGCTCTCCCAGGAAACTCAGAAATCTCTTTTGAGTTATTCCATGATTTAACGCATTTGCAGTCAGCTGGTATAATTCATATTCTCGGTACCCCAAACAATTGGAAGTTGCATCTATTCAGAATGGGTTTTTTTTAGAATAAACATGTAAGCACAAATGAATTCTGCCTCCAAAGTCTTTAACTTTCTAGAGTTAAAGAGTTAGTGCAGACAACACCTCTTTCACAGAAAGAATCTGAAGCTTTAGAGGCAAGAGCTTTTTACAACCCCAAAGAGCAGTGGATTTAAAGAACCATTATTTTGATTCACAGTTACTTTCGTGAATTGTTTCAAATGTTAGGGTCCTCATTTTTAGCATGACCCTTACTGTTCAGAGGCTTTATTCAAGTGTATCAAATGGGTAACTGTGTCTGGGCTATCTGGTTCAAACAGGGCATCTACAAAGAGATATTTTTCTGAATGAGTTTTTCAGAGAAATTGTGCCAGACCTATCAGATATCTTTGTTAACTATACTCACCTGGACTGATACAAAAAAAAAGAAGTGCAGCCTTTAAGTAATCATATCTGGTATATTTAGCAAGAATGATATCAAGCCTAAATCTAATTACATGGACAAATTTTATTTTGTACTCTGATATTAAATGGAGCAGAAATCTATACTGATATTTACTGCTATTTATTTTGTTCTTTCTTAATTTAAGTTTAGAAGTGTTGCACTTTTCTGCCAAAATATTTTTAAAAATATTGAAATGAGTATCAATGTGTAAACTTCATGCATGAAGCAGTTTTATACCTAGAGAAAGCATTCATTCAAATTAGCTCAAAAGCACATAAAATCACTGTGGATTCTAATGGGTCCCAGTTTGGCAAGACACTAAATTTAAGCACTATTAGACTACACGAAATGATCCGAGACAGACGAATTTCATGATTATTCAGCGAGAGCAATTCAGTAGTTGTTAATTGCTATCTGGGGACATAGACACCATGCCTCTCTGATGGGCAAGCTCTCCTAGGGAGAAATACTGCTAGCATAAGGCCTTTTCTGTACACACACTGATTAAATGAACCAATTAATTAAGTTCTCATGTGTGAATGACAATGTACTTGAGTTTCGGGGAGCATTCAGCTAGAGTAGACAATTGCGAGTTGGGGAAAGAGCTATGGCAGGTGTTAGAGCCTTCCACCATGAGGAGAGCTAATTTCTTCCTTTATACCCTTTTGCTCTTCTGACCAAAGGCAAAGATAATAAGCCTGCTGTTCTTAATTTTATATACAAGCAAGTAGCGAATAGATATGCCAGTTTGGGTGGGTTCATGGTAATAATCAAAATGTGATAGATAATTATTCAGTTATAAAGTCAGAAATAAACTCCTGAGACTGTTTTTGAATAACTTTGCATTTCTGAAAAACTCCTTTTTCACCCTATCATATTTGCTTATGTGGGCCAATATATTAAGCTATAAAATACGTATTTTTTTTCATTCCCACTCACTTAGGAAAGTTTCTTAAAAGTATAATGTCCATAGCCTATCTACCTGCCAGAATTGCCCTCTGAATCATTTCTTTTTAAATGTCACTCAGCTTGTACTTTCTCCTCCACCACAGACATGTTCATGGCTGTTTATGAATATCAAAATATTAATTTCATATTCTTGATCGGTGAAGATCATACAGAAGTCAAGGCCAAATCCTTGGTGGATTTCATATTCCACACATTAATCAGGAATTAGAAGAGTCACAAAGCTAACTAGAAAAAGGTTTTTCCAGTACAGCCTGTGGTGTTATGGATAACTAGATCCCAAAACATCTAAAATTGATAAAGCCACACTTTTCTTAGGTTGTTTATTTTTGCTCATTTCAGAAAGTTGAACTAGAATATTACTACTGTGAAAGTTGTTGTCCTTTCTTTTATGTTACCACTCAATTTGACCCAAAGACAGATGATGTGTACTTGTTCCTATTCCAGCAACACTCATTGGCTTAATCTCTAGTACTAGTGTTCGATTTCCAAAACTACTTCTATGGAACAAGTCACACCACTTCTCAGCTTTTATTTAACAGGTTAAAAAGTCAAGCAACTTTAGTAGTATATTCGTGCACCTATAAATGATTAGAAATCTACTTCAGAAACAAGATGTCCAAAATTATACAAAATATTACAAGTTAGGTCTCTATATTACTTTGTAGGTTTCCTCATTTCTCCTAGAAATATACTAGCTATAATACCCTTGGATTGTATTATATCAGAAACTTACAACTATCCTGTGATTGACTGCTGCACCTCAGCTGATCAGTTCGTAGCTCACTGCGGAAAGTCTCGGTTATAGTCCTCCAGTGTATGACCTTCCATGCTGTGCTATTGAATTTCATCCCATTTCTATTACATGAGTCCTCAGGGTCATCCAATATACCTCTGGGCTATTTCACTCAACTAATGATTCCTGCCAAATACATCCTTCAAGTCTTTTTCTTATTCCCATTTCTGTGACTTTCTTCTTCCTGCCCAGCAACTCTTTACTTAAAGACTTAATTTCCAAGTCAGTTCTTATGCCATAAGATCCTCAGAAGTAGACTGATAACTCACAAGCATTTTGGTCTAAATATTCTAATCTATTCTTGCTCTGCAAAAAATATCCTTTAAAAAATATTCGTATGTTTCTAATAAATTATATAGGAACTAGCTTGTTTTCTACTTTCAAATAAACAATTTGAGAAATAGAAGACAAGCTATCAGAAAGTGGAAACCCATTTGTCAATATTAATTTAAATATAATCACAGATTATAAATAATATTTTTTAAAAGCTAAAATATTTCATAGTGTTTTTACATTGTGAAATCAAGAGCATAAAACACAAGATGTGCACAGATGCCATCTAATGTTTATTTATCTGTCAGGAAACAGAAAGTAAAAAATTATGATTTTTGTGTTTCTTTGCCTAACTTGATGTCAGGTATTTATGTATATTTATGTATAGAATTTTCCTATTTCAAAAAATTATCATTTTCTTAATTTCTTAATTACAGAATACCAATGCAGTTAGACACTTCATAATAATCTATGCAATTCTACTCAAAAAGCTTCACAATCTGTGATAAGCAGCTTCTCTTCCAACTAAGGATATTTTTTTTCTTCTGAAGATACAGTCTTCCAAAATTTAGAGAACACTACAAACCAACTATTTTCACCAGCAAAGTAAATGTTCAAAAAACTGTCACTGGACCATGATAAAGAAGTGAATTAAAAATACCAACTTATATAGTACTGAATTTCTTACCTATTATTAGGAATGTTTTCACAACTACTGAAAATATTCCAGCTAATGTAAGAAAATGACAAATGTCTAGCATACAAATATTAATTTCCTGAAATGCTTAGTACAACATTACTATACATACTGGGCAATCAGCTTAAGTGAAGTTAATGACATAGATTGCAGCAAAGCTGTAACGATTAAAGCTCGGTTAAAGACAGATAAGAAACAGAGGCATCAATTCAGCCCTGTGTCAAAGCACTCCCTATTTAACATTAATTCCTTCCCAGTATTAAATAAACCAGTATAGCAACAGTGCCTAGCAGTCCTGATTTTGTGTCAAAGCTTATTGTTTCCTGAATAAATATAATGAGAAAGAAGTTGCTCATCTAGAAATCTTTAAGTTGCTACCATTTTCTCTTGGGAGTAGAGATGGCTTTTTAGTTTTGCATTCCTCCTTTCAGGATTCATCCTAAAATCACTGCTTTTGAAACAACGTAGAAAGAAGGAAAGTCTCTGTTTAATAAGAGCGTACAGAAGCCCTAACAATCCCATATCTACTTAAGATTTTGTGTGTTTCAGTTCAGATTAAGTTTGTTTTCCAAAACAACTTTGTTTCACCTAAGCCTTGTTTCATGCTACATGCATAAATATACTATAATTCAGTAAATGCATCCTAAATTTTAAAGTTCAATACAGAATTTTATGGGAGCTCCACATAAATCTCGGAGAGGATACAGGGGCAAGGTCTTGCACCCGGGTCAAAGCAACCTCCATTACCAATACAAGCTGGGAGATGAAAGGACTGAGTACAGCCCTGCCAAAAAGGACCTGGGGAAATTGGTGCATGGCAAGCTGGACATAAGCAAGGCTCTTTAGCAGGGTCTGTGGTGACAAGGGGAAATTGTTTCAAACTTAGAAAGGGTAGATTTAGGTTGGAAATAAGAAAAAGTCTTTTACAGTGAGGCTAGTGAGGCACAGGAACAGGTTGCCTGGGGATGTTGCGAATGTCTTGTCCCTCGAGACTTTCAATGTCAGGCTGGACCAGGGTCTGAGCAACCTGATCTAGCTGTGGATATCCCTGTTCATTGCAGGGAAGATGGACTAGATAACCTTTAAAAAGTCCCTTCCAATTCTACATATTCTGTGATTCTATGATTCTACACTATCTAGCTGCATGGGCTTTCATGGAATAGACTACTGTCTTACTGAAGTTCCACCTTTCAAACAAAAGTGGGCACATAAATTTCATTGTTAGATGTAGCTTAATAATTTGCAAATTACCCTCTCCCCACATCTAGAAAAAAAAATAAAAATAATAATAACAATAAATCTATATGTCTCCTTTCTTTTCTCATTGAAGAAATTGACACTTCCCAGAAGAATTCCATATATGGCATTTAGTATGAATTCTACAAGGTATCTATCCAAAATCTAATCTGCCTATGACAGTAACTGGTGGGTGATCTCCCTGTTTGTATCTCAACCCATGAGGTTTTTCATCGTATGTTCTCTTGAAGAGGTTAGAGAAAGGCCTTGTGGTTGCTTGACAACTACCGGTGTTAAACCACAGCAATCTGATGTCTGAGTTTATATGCAAGATGAATTTGTAGAATACATTATCTCAAGGAAAATACAAATTTTGGCTGTTCCTGTAATAATACTGCATATCCTTTAAATGCAGCTTTTACACAAACAAGTTAAATACACTAAAGTCACTAATTCAACAAAAAGTCTTATTAGATACATCCTTTTTGAAATAGCAATACCAGTGGGTACTTTTGACTTAATGACAAAACCAAAGCTGCCATTACTGCTATAGCGTATTTATTTTGGCATGTAGTTGTCTATTACATATTCAGTAATAGCCTGTGATGAATCAGATGATGACAGAAGGGTTTTTTTTTTTTTTAAGATTAGTAAATAACAAAGCAAAATTTGCGAATGGTACAAGTCAAAAGCTGCAAAAGATGTATCTTAGAACATCCATTCTGCTTTTCATAAGCTATTCCCACATCTCTCCTGTAGAAACTGTATTTAAACAACATAGCAACTCCTTATCTTCTGCATTTTCTTGCTTTTCATCCTAGCCAAGCTGTTTATTTCCCTCTCACAAAATAAAAATAAAATAAAATATAAAAAATAAAAATATTTTTTTTTAAATACTGATGTATTAGTGCAAAGGAAAATAAGAAGGACTATAACCTTAAAAATATTACAATTACTCAAGCATAAAAAGGCTAGACACAGCCGGGTGATATTGCTATCCCAGAGCCAATGAACTGAAATGAAATGCATCCCTCCAGGTGCTTTGGAAGATGTCACAATCTCTTCAACATGATGAAGCTAACAGGCTTACAGAGATCAGGGTAAAAACCAGTTAACAGGGTTAAAAGGTACAGTCATCACAGTTTGAACTTTTAACCTTGAAGAAGTTACGATTTTCTCTACTAATGGCTACCATAGGGACATTTGAATGCACGTTTCACATTATTCAAGTTAAACTAGTGAAGAAAACCTTAAGGTCACTTGATAACAATAGGAGCCATTTTGCAAACTGAGCAAATTTAGGCATTCATTGCCTTCTGATGCTGGTATCTGAGATCTGGAGTTTTAGATATCTAAGTATTCCAGGCGAAAGCTCTCCATCACAAAGAGAAGGGTAATTCTCATTCTTCTGGATCACTAATGAAAATAAAACATTACAATGCTACCACACCCAATGTCAGGTACATACAAGGCATTAATCTAAGATGTCAGTGTGAAACTCCACTTGCGCATCATGGCACTGATAAAATCACACGTGAAATTCAGTCTCATTTAATGGATCCTTTAAATCCCTTCCTCGCCGTTTTTCCTCTAGGTAGGGACAGAGAGAATCACTTTACTCATAAAGCCTCCACTCCCTGCTCTATTTTAACTTAAAAAAAAAAAAAAAAAAAAAAGGACATCTGCAAAAATCTACAAATAATAAAAACACATTGCTACCCTTGCAGCTAGCACTCACTACTAGTTCTTGGAAAACTGGTTACAGAAACATTTCCTGACGCCATTCTTCCAATAAATAACAATCAGTTTTGCCATTAATGGATGTTCCAGACCTCTCAGTTCCTAATTTGTTCTATGTTGCTACTGGGGCTTGCAATTATTACCCCAAGTCATAGTTACCACAGCTGCCAAGTAGCCGTAGAACCCTTGCTGTGCCACTTCTCTTTTCCTCCTCCTATTCAAATCATAAGAAAGAGACACCTAAATCAATTTACTTCTGTGTCCAGATAGACAAAGTCAATCACCTACGCCTTGCAGAACAATAGTGTGTAAAGTCAGTCTCTCTCTGAAGGAAACACGTGTCAAAGTGACAGCCCTGGGAAGCCAAATATTTTTGAGCCTTTTCTTGTTGCTGTGAATGTTAATTCAAATATCAGAAAGCTATCAGGCATCACTGACATTGTTCTGTAATTGAATGATACTAATCATGATCGTATTCTGAAAAAGGAATGTTTTTTCCAGGTCAGCTGTTTTGACAGTTTCTCACTATATTACATGGAACAAGCCGGAACAGAAAATGAACAAAAGACAGAATCCTATTCAATACATACATGCTCTTTCACCACATCTTTAACCTTCAATATGAAGCTAAAGGGCATCTTTAGATAAGGTCATCATAATGGTTCGCATTATGAAAGGTTCACCAAAAGGTTCATATTCATGCAACATAGAGTGACGTCCAGTTTATGTAAAACACAGCAGAAACCTGGCTGTATAGTGTCTGGAAAAAGATGACTATACCTTGTATAAATCAAGAGTCTCACACTGGTGATAAATCAACTGTTTGGAAGATAAAGGTAGTTACAAGTGAATGAAAGAGTAGCAGTGAGTGGATTTAGCTGCTGGAAGAAAACTAGAAAAAAAGCTGAAGAAAAAACACATATATAAGGTCAGACAACTGTGTGGACATTTAACATCATACTTGTGAGCTGAGATAGGCAGCAAAGTTGACATTCTGAAGTTGACATTTGTTTACCAGAGTATAGCCTTGTGAAAACAGTTAAACACTGTTATTTCTCCAAAAGGAAGGAGAATACATGTCAAGCAACAACCCAGAATAGCACACTGCCTCGACTATGACTCTGCTTTTCAAAGTCAGGCTGAATGTGCCATGAACAATGGCCAGAAAAGCACTTTTCATTCTACAAGGAAGTTATGCATATTCTGTATAAGGATCTGTCCACTGAGTTCTGCATGCTAATCATTTCCAGACTAGATCACTGTTATTCCTGAATCTGAAATAGAACTGCATCCTGGTTCTTTCATGTACTGGTGATACTACTCTGGTCTAGTCCATTAGCTTACAGCAAACCTGTAGCTGTAGGGGCTAAGGTAACTATCACTTTTCCTTCCCAGATCCATGTAGTAGATGAAATTTCCCAGAAATTTATGGATAAAGAAACCCTGAAGTAGGCTTCCGAGATCAAGAAACTGTAAAAGAATACCATGCAAGACTGCATTCAAAGTTTGCTATATAGAGAGAGATGCTTTGGCTTCCTCCCCTAAAAAATGGGGTCAGCAAAGTATCTAGAAAACCTCATTTTTCAAAAGTCCTGGAGTCACACTCTCAGAAAGGCTTAAAGAGTACTTTAAATAGTTTTAAAGATTACTTTAAGTAATTTGCTATTTAAAGAGTAGCAAATTCTAGTCCTCTTCATGAAAAATATCTGAATTATTTTATGTAGTATTTGAATCATTTTATACCAATCACATTTGTAAATTTTGTCAGAAGTTCTATGATAAATAGTACTGATAGCATTTTAGCATAAATGTGACAGGATAAAATCATGTGTGCTAGGCTGGAATCTCTAAAGCCTTTGAAAATCAGCATGTTTTTATGGCCTTACTTCTTCCTTCTGTGCATATTGCATGAAGACTTCTGCAGGTAAAAGAATTATCTTCTTAGTAGTTACCTGATCCACTTCAGTCCATTAACTGTTAAAACCACATTCTTCTATAGAGAGGCTGGGAGAATTGAAGTTGTTTATCCTAGAGAAAACTCTAGGGAGATCTTATAACATAACAGCTTTCCTGTACTTAAAGGGGGCTTACAAAAAAATGGGAGAGACTCTTTACCACTGTGTGTAGTGATAGGACAAAGAGTAACAACTTTAAACTTAAAAAGGGGAGATTTAAATTGGACATGAGGAAGAATTTTTTAACCAAGTGGCTGGTGAGGCACTGGACCAGGCTGCTCAGAGAATCTGTGGATGCCCCATCCCTGGTTGTGTTCAAGGCCAGGTTGCATGGGGCTTTGGTCAACCTGGTATAGTGGAAGGTGTCCTTGCCCATGGCAAGGGGGTTCGAACTTGATAATTTTTAAGGTTTCTTCCAACTCAAGCCATTCTCTGATTAACACCAAGGACCAACAAAGATTTTTCCCAACCACCTTTCTATGTCTTTGCTGTTTGGTACCTCTGCATGTCAGGCAGTGTCCCAAGGTCTTCCAGTTCCCTGACTCCATGCTTGTACATCTCAGATTCCTGGCTGAAACACAGTGCTGACTGTGATGCTCAGAAGTACTCTTGAAATCTACTGATTTCAACAAGAGTTTTATTTCAAACTTTAATTATAACTCTTGAATCTTGATCACACAGCTTAAGTAAATCACGTAGTAGGCGACAGTGCTATGTGACAAATGTAATTTAAAGTGAAATAAAAAATGTGTTTAAGTGCTTTGTTGGGTTGCAGCCTAAATGTATTCCCACTGAATAACTTAAAATAAGACTAGAGGAGGGAAAAGAAAAATATTAAATTTGATTTATTTGACTTTTATATTTTACTGATACCATTTGTGTATTACTTCTTAGATAGCTCAATTTATATGAAAGAAGTCTTGTGACATTTTGAAGTAGGGGCACAGAAAAATCTGACAAGTCAATTCATTTTAGAGTAATATTTTTAATGATTTAAACTCAGGCACAGTTCAGCTGGTTTTCCTTAAACTTTGAAGAACCATATTTCCTGTAGCTTCCGGGTATATCTGTCAATTTGTAAGCCAAAATAAATTAATTTTCCCACCCAGAAGCTGGAAAGAATCTAAAAATATGGTTTATAGTTGAATTTTCTCTTCTTCAACATAGTGATTATGTATACCTCAAATAAAATAGGAATATAGTCATATATATTTGATTAGTATAGCTTATATTTTGTCTGCATACCTGCACACACATTCATACTCACATTAAAAAGTAGTTGTAAAGTACTGTTTGTTTTTTTTTTTTGAAGATATTTAAAAGTATGTTATTTCTTTCTCTCTCTACTCTAAGTTATAGAATAAAAGAAGAAAAAAAAAAAAGCTCACAATGAAGCCTACATAAAGACTTACATGAGACATATAATAAAGTCTATGCATTTAATTAAAAAAAAGTAGAACAAAAATAGTGAATTCTTTTTTAGGGTTGTGAGAGGTAAGCCCATGTTTAAACATGCAAAGAGCAACTGCAGAGAAAAAGATACAACAGAGAGATTTCTTGATCAGTACGAGAGCTCCTCTGAAAGCAATGCCTCCTATTTTATTATTGGCCCACAATGCCGGGAGTGGATGTTGGTGGCATGGCAGTAGAAGTTGAACCTTTCCACCAATATTCCGTTACATTTTGTTGCCATATGACAGATATCAGCAGAGGTGCAGACTGACAAAATGGCATCTGATCTGGAAGTGTCTATGAAGCAAGGGTGTGTCACTGAATTCCTCCGTGAGGAAAGAATTGCACACACTGACATTCAACAATGCTTGCTGAATGCTTATGGAGATCAAACAGTGGATGTCAGTACAGTGTTGGGTTATGCTTTTCAGCAGTTGTGACAGCAGATCACCTCCACTGATGCAGATATTTACAAGCACAGCATGCAGGCTCCTGTTCATCATTGGAGAAAATGTGTAACTAACGGTAGTGACTATGTTGAAAAATAGCATTTTGTAGCTGAGAAACTGCTCTATTAACTAGTGTGTTATTGTGGTCTTTGTATCTGTTGTCATTTCCATGGAAATAAATAGGAGGCATTACTTATGGCGCAACCTAGGTACATTTCCTTTCATTTCCACATAATACAGGAAAAGACTGTATGAGCAAACACATTACCAGTAAGAAGCAGCTATGAAAGAATGCACTGGAGCAAGACCACTAGGTCTGCCTCAGCTTTTTCACTCCAGCATTCCCACATCAGTGCTGCTCCTTGTGCCACGGCAGAAGACCGTATTTTTGCCCTAAAATCTATGTACAAAAGCCCATCTTTTTCCAGAACTTCACATCCTCAGTGGGACTGCCTGTGAAGTGGGGAAACAATTATCTGAATAAAGTCTGCAGATGCTTCTTTTCTTATAATGTGTCTCACAAATTAACATGTCCCTGGAGTAAGAGAGAATATGAAGTTGTCCATGAGGAAAACTGCTTCTCTAAAATACTTCCAGTAAGTTGCCATTATTTAGTGAATGCAAGAACTATGAAAGTATGTCCTACTTACGTCAGAGTATTACCCAGAGTCACAGAATTGCAGTGGTTGGAAGGGACCTCTAGAGATGGTGGAGTCCAACCCCACTGCTAAAGCAGGTATCCTATGGCTGGTCATACAGGTAGGCATCCATACAGGTCTTGAATGTCTCCATAGAAGGAGACTCCACAACCTCTCTGGGCAACCTGCTCCAGTGCTCCATCACTCTAACTGTGAAGAAGTTCTTCCACATGTTAGTACAGAACTTCCTATGTTCAAGTTTTAGGGCATTCCTCCTTCTCCCATCACTGCATACCGCCAAGAAGAGCCTGGCCTCATCCATTTGCCTCCCATCTCCCTTCAGATATTTATAAACATTTATCAGATCACCTCTCAGTCTTCTCTTCCCCAGGCTGAACAGATCCAGGTTACTTAACCTTTCCTCATACAGGAGATGCTCCAGTCCCTTCATCAGCTTTGTAGCCCTCAGCTGGACTCCTTCTAGAAGACTCCTGTCTTTTTTGAACTGGGGAGCCTAGAACTGGACGCAGTAAGTCTAAATGAATGTGGCCTCACCAAGGCGGAGTAGAGGGGGGGATCACCTCCCTTGACCTGCTGGCCATGCTCTTTTTAATGCACCTCAGGATATCACTGGTCTTTTTGACCACAAGGGCGCACAAGGGCACCAGCCAGTGGTCCACCAGGACCCCCAGGTCCTTCTCCACAAAGCTCACCTGCTGAGAAGAACTAGATTAGCTTCAGATCCTTTCCACGTATTATTCTTTAATTCCAAACAAACTGTATTCAAATATTGGATTCTTAAGACATTATTTTATGTTCTGTTGAATCTGGCCTAGGTACTTGTAAGCACTGTTTAAATTCAGGCTCAAGCTTAGTTAGCAGAACTAAAACTAAAATTATCTTGTTGATTTTTAAGAGAGTATAGACAGAAACTACCAAAAACTCCAACTGAGTAATAAACATAGTTATATAGGAAGTGGTTAAAATTAAATCTTTCATGCAGAAAAATGAAGCAGTTGCTCTGTAAATAATTCAGAGGAATGGAAATATGATGATATTGACCTCAGGTTCTGTTAATTTTATTTCATTTTAGTCGCTATTATATTTAAGTATTTTAAATAAGTATGTCTTCAGGGCATTTCTAGAACTATCATGATGATTTAGTGTGTCAAATTACACCAGGACCATTCCTGAAATGATCTCTCAGTTTTATAATTGGTTGTAAAAGACTGCAATAATTTCACTTTCTCTATAGGCAATTTTTCTCCCTATTAAATATTTCTTTTCAATTTGATAGAATATCATAACAACAAAGGAATTTTGGAAAGGCTATTCTTTATGGTGTGGGGAAAAAAATGAAAATGAAAGAAAGTTCCTACAAAGAAAATATTCTTAATGCATTTCCATAAATTCAGAAGCTGGGACAAGGCAGTTGTGACTAAAAGAACCCTTAACATATCAACAGCTACTGAACCAAGTATTATGTATGGTTAATTACAAACAAGATTTTGCACAACTAGCTCTTTATTTTATTTTCATTTACCCAAAACAAATTCATTCACCTTTTATTCTGTTAGTAGTTTATTTCATGGTTGATTTCTACCAATAGAAGTTTTAGAAATTTTAGAAGTTTTGAAAGCTAACAATGAGCATGCAGAAAGTTTTTGCTCCTCCACGGATGTTGAAACAAATCCCATGACAATAACTACATCCTGTGAAACAATTGTATTGCTGCCATTAGCATTCATGACAACCACAATTCTGTGATTTTAACTCCCTTCCTGACTTTGTTATTAGCACAAGGCAACTGTCAAAAATGAAACCCCCAGACTAGTATACTGACAGATAAAGGGAGGAGAACTGATGAAAGGGGAGACTCACTAACTATAGGTAGGTGGAATTTCTGTTTCAAGAGGAAGAATTCAAGAAATGGTTGTTTAATGAAAGACAGATGAATAAATTACACTTTAAAAAAAAATTCCCATTTCATTATTTAGGAATCTAATCTATGCAATAGCTCAACTTCAGCAAAACTTCAGTACCCCTTGAGCTGGGGCTCCCAAGTCTGAGACAATGTCCTAAAAGATATTGAACGCAGCCTAATGCTTCTGCTCCCTGTGCAATTCTTTAGCCAATAGAATACTTTATACAAAAAGTACATTTAAGAAAATGGAGTGTTCACAGTTATCTGCAGAAGGGGATTCTTGAAATCAAAGGGAAAGAAATGTCTGCCTGGAGTCCTAAGTCAGATGGAAGACTTTAGAGAGCACTTCAGAAGTAACCTAGTATCGACTCTATGTATTTTGCTTAGTCTTACAGAGCATAGCTGTCCTCATCCCTTTTGAAGGAACCTAGCTTTCCCTATTTCACCATATGGGGAATCTTTAATAACTGAGTCCAGGCTCTATTGAGAAAGCTTAACAGAGAAAGCTAAGTCCAGCTGCACTTAGCTTTTTATTCAGCTGCAATCTCTAATCAGACTAACATGGATATGACATTTAAACCCCGTCTTTCCATTTTCATCCCTGCTTCTGGAGGTCTTGCTTATTTATTTGCTCTTAGAACAAAGGTCTGTGTTGTACAAAATGTTTACATACTGTCTACTATGCAAAACATGAAAAAGAACAATCATAAATAAACAGGGAGGAAAAACATTTATGACAAGAAAAAAAAAACAAACAGAAAGCACAGAACCACAGCAACAGAATATATTTTTTTGAAGACCTTGTTTTTCTCTCTGAGTGAAAGTCAAACACATGTCCACCTTTAGTTCTGTCAAAGGGAATCATTTTTTCTTCCTGGACAAAGACAGCAAAGACTGAATAGAGTTTTCTCCACCATTCTTTAATGTTAAGGCTCAGAGTTTTTTCAGTGTGCTGTACAACTGTACAAGCAACCACCCCACTAACACGGAGATGTAGTTTAAATCATTTTGTTAATTACTGTAAACAAAGAAAGCTACTTATCCAGCCTGTCCTTCTTGGTCCCAGTACATCATATTGTACATGAGAATACAGATGACAATAAGATTTAACCTTTCCTATGAATACATTGGCACACGTTTGTTGAAATGCACAAAGCTGTGATTCCTGCTGCTGCAAGAACACAAATGTGGTTCAGAATATTTGCAGCAGTAATGTTTCTTTTCAGCTTTTGTGACATTTCATTTTCACATATGAAGAAGAGACTTTATTAGGTTTTTTTTACCTCCTGACTGCACACCGCGTTTTAATAAACCTTTATATACTTTGCCTAATCGTGAATTTAATGAATAGCCAAGCTTTGCCTCTTTGTGTTCTAGGGAACTTTTTAATAGATCAGTTCTGAAGAACTTAAGTGTGAGAAGAATTGATTTTTATATCCAGGAAAGATTACGCTTACAACTCAACCTAAACTCCTTCTATAATTAATACATTCCATCTGCAAATTATTCTTCCAATTTGTGCTTGCATTTGCTTCCCTCTGATCTCACACACATGGGGTTTACATTTGCCTTGAGGAAAAGATCTCTCAGAAAAATGTTATAAGAAAAAAAATTGACAAATACTACATGAGTGAATCACATACGATTCCTTGCTTTTTGCAAGCAGTCAGATTTGCTGTTGCAAACAAAAGATGGCAGTGAGCTGGAAATGGACTAAAGTATTACAAACTTGAAGCTTTTTCCCAAGTGGAGATGAATTTAAGAACAGACAATGAGAACAGCTGAGTGGAAAATAGTCAAAAGGCAATGAGAAAGACTGGAAAGACAGAAAAGAATGACAGACACTAAGTGATCACCCTAACATGGAGAAAGATGTTTTCAGGAGAAGCCTGAGGCAGCATGTGTCAGAAAAAATGTATTTCTGGAACAACTCACAGAAATTATTAGGATGTTATGCAGGGTGGCTGAATATGTGGCTGGATAGATGGAAGACAAATCAAAAGTGAAAAAAGGCCTACAAGAGGGACAACCAGACTGAATTAATAACAGGCAATAAATTGACTTCAGGTTTTTTTTTCTTTTTTTACATTTAGTCTCTTTCACTTTTATCTTATCCTGTGCGATCTGGGAGTGGAAGCAATAAGATAATTGGTTATGTGTTTTTATCTCTTTTTTTTTTTTTCCTGTGGCAAAATAATAAAAAGAAAAAAAGAAA
>JACDJE010000594.1:0-75228 GCA_016647715.1 Pavo muticus | reverse complement strand
TCTCTTAAAAAAAAAAAAAAAAAGATTTAAAAGTCTGCTTTTATTTTTGTTGGTCAAGAAAAAAAATATTTTTTCCATATTTTCCAGAGAAATTCTCATTGGAGAAAAAAAAAACCAAACAAAACAAAGTTATACTACCTGCTCCATTGAACATTATCCCCTAATAGTTGTCTTAATTTTCTCCTATTGTAATTCTGTTCCATACAAGAGTCAACCCATTATTTGTACCAGTGAGAACACTGTACAATAAAAAAGAAACAAATACTGACTGCTTCAAGAGCCCCAATGCTGCAGAGTTCTGTAACTGATCAGACAGAACAAAATATTTAAGCACTATAATACTGTTACTCTTGCAAAAATGTGGCCCTATGCATTTGTACTTACATGCTATTCACTGTACATATTCTAACAGATTTGGGAAGATAACTATGGAGAAAGTTATAATTATGTTTACAGAGGAAAGCCAATTTTTATATTTATCAAGAGAAAGCCATTAGCTACACTGTGATTACCTTTCATGGGGTGGTACTTCCATTGCTGTTAATTTTGTCTACTCAGATGTGTAAAGCAATCAGATTTACACTAGGTATAAAGAATCGGGCTAGAAAAGTATCATTTTTTGAAGCAGTAACACAAATATCTAGATTGTATTACAGTAGAATATTTTTGGAAAAACGTAAATCAAGTAAACCAAATTCCGCAGGTTTCTCACTTATGTGGTATTAATAAATAATACAAATTCAATCACTGTTTTAACAATAATGATCTCCTCCACGTTTTACTCAAATTAAATCTATTAATAATAATAATAAAAAAACCAGTTTTTCTTTCCTCTTGATGCAAATAAATTATTCACTCATTCCAGGACTGTTTCTGATCACTTAACTTTATGCACTATTAACAGTTGTATTTTTCAATGGTATGCTTTTGCAACAGCCAAAACAGTTCAGTAGAATCACAGGCATGATGAGGCTAAAGAACCAGGTGAAAATACAACATAATGAAAAACAGTGAATCATTATAAGTATTTGTTGTTTCACAGCTCTCTTTTTCACTTTGAAATCTTTCTCCAAAACACACCCAGAAGACTGAAGTGAAGAGAAAATAAATCTACTGTCATTTAAATGTCTCCTTAAAAGTAATTTTCAGCACTTCAGAAGCAACTAAAACTATTCTTCTAAGACAGAAGAAAATATAGAAGAAATGGAAGGTGCAAACAAACCTTGAAAATATTTAAATACTCACTATAAAGAAACCTTCTAAGCTGTTTTTAAAGTTGCATTTTGGGACCCCTGTTGATTTCTTCTGTGTTAAGCATTCCCATAATACAGAAAACTCTATCCCCCAAATCTTGCTTTAAAAAATAAAAATAAAAAAAAATAAAAAAAAACCCACCTCTTTGTTTCTGCCTTTGTTCACAAGAACACCTGGCCTATGAAATTCAGTGACAGAACCTTCCCTGGGGTGCCGTTTTTGTAGAAAGATAACAAAACTTTAAAAAGTATATATTTCTTGCCTCATTGGAGCTTACACAGCTTTATTTTAAACTTTTTCCATCTGTTTGCCTGGCTCAACTGTGGGTACCAATATGTTTAAAGCAAGCTATATTATTTGTCCAACAGAAGCTTGCAGTCAGCAGGCTTCATTCTATTTCTGGCTAACAGTAGAGCCAAAAAGTTCCTCTGGGAAGAAGACAGGAGGGGAGGAAGGGGTGGGGAAGGAAGAGAACATTTCTCTTTTCTTCTACAAAGAACTGCACTTGTAAAAACCGGATCAAAGCTTCTTCATGGATTAATGAGAGGATGGGAGTCATTCATTTCTTTAAAGGCGGTAGAGGGAGCATGAATTAATGAAAATAATTCTCAGGAATACTTGTAAAGGCTTTTTAGTTAGGACAACATCTGGCCTGAGATCTTGCTCTGCCTCCCATCTATATGAAGTTCTGCTTCTGTTTTCTTCCTGTCACCACCACTCTCATTCCTTGTTTGGTCTGCAGAAAGCAAAGAAGCAAAAAAAGTCACCAAACCCACCAGCATCTTAAAGGAGTGGCAAAGAAATTCTTCAAAAAGATTTCATCACCGGTATTTAAAGTTAGCCATATTTCTTAATGTTTCATGATTTAAAATGAAAAGGAAAAAGGAATTAAAATATTACAGATGATATTAACCTTCTCAATTCACTAACTTGCACACAGTGCATGTTGTAGGGAGAGAGCATCTGAATAACGTCTTTAGACTTCCAGCCATTACATGGCATTTTGCTCAAGCTAAATAAGAAAATGGCAACTGTAGATGCCAACTCCTGTTCACAGGCAGAATACAGCCACAGCAATGTGAAATCCATACAAGTACCTGATAGGTAGATGATAGGCTCCATTTCTTTGGGATTTTGATACCACTCTTTCCAGTATCTGCCTACACTGCATTAAGCAAAACAAAACCCCACCAGCTGTCATGTGCAATTCATTCTTCCTCTCATTCTGTCCCTGAGGGGACAGTTGTGTGCACCGGAGTGTTCCCTTTTGATAGGCTCTGCTCCTTTTCACAGTGTACATGTTTTTCTCCATTTATATTAGAGAAAACAAAGCCAAAGGAGTGTACATTTTGAAAGAAGTAGAGGGCAGAGGAGCTGGGGCTATTCTTGGTTCTTATAAGCCTGTTGCTAAGAGGTTTTGAGTATGATAAGACTTAGGAAAGATAATCAGAGCTGATCACACACAGACGCACCAACCAACACATTTTACTAAATCTGCTCCATAAATCAACCTCAAAATATCCCTAATCATACCTGTGGAACTGTAAACATCTCAACTCACAGAAATCTTTTTAGAAAGTAGTTGATAAAAACAGTTACATGCTCTTTTCTGTTGAATTGAAAGGACAGTGTGAGAATGAAGTGATGTTTTTCTCTAGGTCACATCGCAGTACTGGATTGATGTAATGCTTACTGCAGCTTCAGAGTCATGTCAAGAGCTTGTTTTTACATTGGTTGAAAGACTAAAGAAAAAAGGATGCGCATTCAGGGTTTTTTATCTTCAGTGCATATTCAGTGAAGAGAAAAATAATGAAGTGAAGACAATCCAGTGCTTTAACCTTGGTCTGCTCACTGGAGCAGGCACGATTGTACAGTGGACTCAAGGTATGGCTGTTCAATTATTTGTTAAAAGTATGTGATGAGTATGCAGGGTAGTTTGAAATCCAGGTGGATTTTCAACATTCTGAAACATATAAAATTTTCTATTGATGTAGATGAATGCATGATTTTGAGAGCTTATTTGCATTAATAAGAATACATACAAAGTTCCCACCTAGTCAGTGGAAGCTGAAGTTCCTTTCTGACTTACATTTTTTAATTATAAAAATATTATTTCAAATGCTTTGAGAATTGACCTCAATTCCCTTAGTCCCTCAATACTGCAGCTGTAAAACAAAGCGCCTTCATTTTCCCCCTATATTTGCACACTGCACAACAACAATTATATACATCAGCTGAGTATCAAGACTTTAAAAAAATTCACAGCCATGTGATCTTCTTTTCTTCATCAGCATCCATAAGGCACATCAGATTTATTGATATGTGATGTCAAATATGTTTCTAAACACGTTAGTCTTCCTTTCTGTTTTTTTAAACCTAGTGTTTTTATTTATCTGATCAATGTTCAAAGCACTGATGTATTCTCATATGAATTTCCAGTCTGCAGAAGCTTCTTAACAGAAATATATTCAGCATTAAATATATCAATAAGGTAAAATAGTTTAACTAACAAAGCATATATTCAGGAAAACCTACAATAAAAAAGCACATATTCAGACTGTACTAGGTGGTGTAAACTATCTATGAGTGTACACTAATATCCTATCATTTCTGCTATTATTAGCTTGGTCTAGGTTTGAGTTGTTTTTCATCAACATTACATTCATATTTTTTAGAAAAGACTGGCATGTAATCAATTTCTGTTAGATTTCATATAATTCTATGTTAGGAAGTCAGTCAGAATGAAACATACTTTACAAAAATTATACGGCTTCCACTATCTTCTTCAGAAATAGACCAAAGAAAACTGATGAATTGGAATAAGACATTCGCAATTCTGCTAAGAACTTCACATTTTACAAGAGTTCAAAAGCATTTAAATGAAAGCATCTTCAATTTGGATTTAAATTTTACTCAAAATGTAAAGAAAGCAGTGACTACAAAACAGGTTACCCATATTCCATGTATGGAATAATAAGGTTATCCATATGGAATATGGTTATCGATATGTAATATAAGGTATCCCATTTCAATTCCCTGCTTCCGAAGTTTTATAACTCTATGCTACTTCTTATTTTATTCTGTTGATTTGAATTCATAAACAAATACTTCCAGAGACTGTGCAGACTTCTCAGTCTCACCCTAGTGGAAAATAAAACCAGCTTTCCCCTCGAATCCATCAGAATCACACTGCTGTTTTTCAGCTAGTCTGACTAACACGTACAGGTCAGTGCCTTGGAATCTTCTTACCTGAAAAAGAGCAAAGCACCACTGCTTCTCTGCTGTGTCACAGAGGACACCTCATTCCCATAAATATGTCTATCATAACAAGCTACTGCTGATTTCTATGGTTAGGCATGAACTTCTTCCATCTCCATTTCTTTATATGCTATTCCACATACCACTTTTCAAAAAACAGGAACAATAAGGCTTCTGACAGTTCAGTGCACATTTTTGCCTTTGCTTGTATCTCACCATCTGCTTTTTTACAGCTTTTATGAAATCACAGCATCTCCCACGTGTTATACTTCTATCTCCTGCAAGACTAATATTTACCACATCTGTCCAAGACTCTCAGCATACGATTTATTTGAATCACTCAGAGAGCAGAAGGTCAAATGCATACAGCAGCATTAATATTACTTCCTGAGCCCAAGCCACAGTTCTCAACAAGATGATATGTGGTAGTGACAAACACAAGAAGACAGCCTCCCTGAAATGTTAAAAGCTACCTTTTCCATTGTTTGCATTCACTGTCCTTTATCAATGACCAAAAGTCTAGTACAAAAAAAAATGTAGCTCATCCTAATTACTGCAAGGCAAAGCTTTCCTTGAGCTACCTAAAGCATCTCAGCAGTGTTACCATAAGGAGCATAATATTATGCTCAAAGAGCCAGTTTTCTTCCCTCCCAGTCCCATTTCTACCTAGCTGAGTTTGCGTATTCCATTTCTAACATTTGTATCTCTTTTTCATTGTCTGTAAAATGAGAATTTTTGTATTTTTATTTTTACAGTATTTTGAATTCTCATGTTATGCCACGCAAAAGCAGTTAAATCTTATATATTAATTTCTTTAAATTACTCACAGACAAACTGTGTGAGAAATACCCTGTACATTTCAATAAAGAAAACACCTCTCACTCTTATCATTCAAACCAGGTATAAGAGAAGATCCTACAGAGATGGATAATGCACAGATTTTCAGAGCCTCTTGTTCCCACTTACCTCATTGTTAACAACAGTGATTCCTGCATCTATGTATTTATCATAATAATATAATCATTTCTAAGTATTGATACCCATCATTTACTCCCATTTCTTGCTAAGCTTGTCAGTATTCTTCAGGAAAGAAGAGTGACTGGAGAAACAGATCTAGTTCAAAACAGAAATATTAAACATTCAGTTTGCTGAGACCGTAATAGCGTGTAATAGGCAAATACAGTGTCATAACATTTATGTTATGATGCGTGTTAGTGTTTCAGATACAAGTGATGTTAAAATTCTGTTCTACATCTCAGCTGTCAGGATTTATTACAATTATGAAAGCTGGGGAGGGAGAAAGGAAGAGAAAAAGGAATGGGGAAATGAATGGGGAGAAAAGAAAAGAGAGAAGGAAGGAAATGGAAGAAGAAGGAAGAAGAAAAGGAGAAGGGGAATGAGAAAGGGGAAGGGGAAAGTTGTGTCTTAGGACTTTCTGCTCATTGCCTTACTGAGTCAATACATAGACAATTTACATAAGATCAGATGTATATGTATTGACATAGGGGTGCTTTCATAAAATACTGGCTTCCCTACTGAAAGTGATATTGATATACGTAATCAAAGAAAACATAACCCAACAGTAAAGTAGAGCATCTGAAATACACCCAAAACAAGTTAACATATCACATTTTGAAATGTGCAGTCTCACATGAATTTAACTACACAAAATGAATTTCACTACAAACTCTTTCTGTAAGCACAGAGGAATATAACAGAAGAACATTTTTTCATCCTAGACTGACCTTGAACCAGCTACTCCTGTACTGCAGAAAAAAATAGGCTTAAGAAAAAAAAAAGCACAAATAAAAAACAAATAAGCTGCTCAGCTAACCAGAAAAACAGGCTAAGCCGGCAATAGGAACCATCTTCAATTTATTTTTACAGAGACTGGATTGTTTTACGCTATAAGCAAGTTTGGCAAAATTGAAAATCATACCAAGAATTTTAGTATAAGTGAACATATAGCTTACTCTGCTCTTTTACATGTCATAAAATGGGATATTACCAAAATATGAATGATGTCTGAGCATGAAGAAACAACAGAAGAAATACAAAATTGCAAGTATGTGGCCAATCTACTTGTTTCATTTTCAAACTTCTAATTAAACAGAAAGAGATGTGGGGGACACATAAAACAACTCCTGCAGTACTGTATAAAACTGTCTGTAGTTACAGAGGACTATCAATACAGCTAACCTAACAAGCTACATAGATGACTCCCATCAGACACTTCAAAGGAAGAGGCAAAACCACTTTAAATCACAATTAAGTAGAGTCTAAAAATAAACTTTCTGCCACAGTCAGGTGAGACATGAATAACTATTAACTGTTAAACTTCAAGGATATCTACCTTGCACATTTCATGTTCTATTTATTACAACTGTATTAGTTTAATATAATTCATCCAATGATGTTGTAAATAGATAGGCTTCATTAGCATATATATAGGATGATTGCATTACAAAGAATACAAGAATTAACACTGCAAAGCTGTATTACCTATGTTCTTTAGAATATCACTGCAGCTTAGAATATCTCTGGCAGCTGAAGATTCAAGGATTGAACAGTCAAGAGGGCTAACCTCATAAACTACCTCCACACAGCCACAGAATGGCAGGGTGAGCTACAATAGGTTGCCCAGGACCATGTCCAGGCAAATTTTGAAGATCTCCAAGGAGGAGACTCCATAGCATTTCAAGGCAGCCTGTGCCAATGCCCTGTCACCTGCACAGCACATAGGTGCTTCCTGGTGGTCAGGGTGGGCCTCCTGCATTCCAATATGTGCCCACTACCTCTTGCCCTAGCACTGAGCATCACTGAAAAGAGCCATGCTCTCATTTTTGCATCACTTAGGTATTTATATATGAGAGCTCCCCTGAAAATAATGTCTTCTATGTTGGTCCACAGCATCAGAGGCAGATGGTGGTATGGCAGTAGAGGTTGAACCTTCCCACCAATACTGTTATTTTTTTTTTGCCGTGAGACAGATGGCAGCAGAGGGCCAGTCTGACAAAATGGCAGGCTTCCCTGTGCTATATAACAGTGGGGAAACGTATTTATCAATCTTATTTGTCTTGGTATCGTATTTTTACCATTCTTTTATACCCTGTATGGTAGTACGTCAGACAATCAAATTTATGAACCAAACAAGAACACTTGCTTTCCAAAAGCTTTTGTGTTCATCCACTGTCCCCACCCTTCAACACACACACACACATACACACATGTATGAAGTTACAGTTAAGCAGTAAACATATCAGACTGAGGAAATAGATACTTCAACCTTTTCATGGAGATGTATCAAGAACTGGCTAGTTTTAGACTTGGATTATGATCAAATTTCTAACCAAAGATATTCAATCTACAAGCAGAATTTATTTGAGATTAGATTTTATCTATTTATATATTTTTTTTTTTTGATAGATTTCAACTTGTAAAAATAAAAAAAAGATACTTTTTCAAGAGAATTTCACCTACTGAAATGTGTAACTAACTCCCTGTTAGGGCAACATAATGTTTTCACCTGATATAATGTTCCACTGAGGGTTTGGGCATGGGAGCCTTGACTTTCCTTGTGGAGTTTTCTCAAATTTTAAATTGCTATTATCTTGCATTTGTTTAGAAGTCTTTTTTTTTATGCTCCCTTGAAGATTCTATACACAGAACTAGATTGATCTGAATGTTTATCATTTGCTTATTACCTGCAAATATATCTGTGAAAAGAATAAAGATTAATTCAGAATAAACATTTTAAAGCATATTTTGTCTGTTGTCCCAAACATAACATTTTATTTGTAAGTGTGAAACTGAAGTTTTTAGCTGATGTATCTTCTACTTCACTTGCATCTTTATAGGCACTGAAAATTTAAATATCTGTGCTTGGAGATTAAACACACAGTAGCTTGCAAAAAGCAACTGATTAATACTGAAACTGTATGTAAATTCTATATAATTTTATCTTTTTTTCTTTTTTTTCCAGTCAAATTACTATTTAATTAATTTGATGAAAGATTAATAGGCTCAAATATAGATCATAATATAAAATAAATAAAAAGAAAAAGAAAAAGCATGATTCAGCCAGTTATCTAACACGGCACTCAGTACTATAAGGAATAATAATAATTAAGAAAACAGAAGAACATGAACTCTGATCTACATTTTGCAAAATTATGTAAATCAATAGAAGAGGTAAAGAAAAATCATTCTGTAAATATGGCTCACAACTTTTAAAGAAATTAAATTGCTATGTAATCCTCAGTAAAAATGGGACATAAGATAATTAGAAATGCTAATGTTAAGAAAGTTTAGACTTCATTAATATTTCTAACTGCTAATTGCTGCAATTAAAAATGAAGAATTCATTTTAATTTTCTTAACAAAGACTTCAGAATCGCAATATACTTTGAAGCTGTCACTGTTTCGAAAATGAATGCTGAATCATAACTTTGGAAGTGTAACTACTTAATCAGAAATACTGTGTTAGATTCATTAATATGTTTGGTATTTAAAGAGGTATCACTTCTTCTGGACAAAAAATCCCTGTACCTTCTTCATTTGGAGAAATTAAATTATAAGTGACTAAGTCATTTATAAGAATTCACAATTAGAATGCAATACAATTTGTATAATTATATTATACGAACAAATACAAAATGGAAATTAATCAGTATTGAGTGGGACATGAGATGGAGAAACGGGTGTGTTGCATCTTTGGGGGTCTGATTTATAGGATAAAAAGGTAAGGTAAAAATGTTTTGTAGCTCTAGAATAACCTCCATGTGCCACACATGACTTCTGGATGGCCAAATACAAATAATAAAAAATTACAAATTATCAGAATTCATGCAAAAATTATTGTGCTGTTTCCAATGAACTCATGTAAAAAGACTTTTTGAAGTTGTTATTACCAAAACATTATCTGTATTAAACTATCAATGAACTATAGTAAGGATTAGGAATACCATTAACCAATCAACCCAATTTTCTATATCTTCTGTTAAACAGCTTAAAAATTTTAGTTAAAGTAGATTATTATAAATAAAAAGTATACCACATTTTTTCTTTTCCTTTTAACAAGGCTTGACATAAAGCATCGTGTCATTTTACAGTAATTATATGGCGCTATTATCAAGAAATGAAGTTAATAATACAGATCCTTAAGGAAATGCAATTAAAAAGAGGTATTGTCTTGTACAGAAGCTGATCTGAAAAATAATTTTGAGAGGTTATTTGCATGGATTTTCTTGTGGCATAATGAAGGAGAAAAATAGGAAAAATTTGGGTTGAGTCAGTTGGAATTGCTTTATTTCACTCAAAAGTGTAAATATGTTTTAATTTCATATTACTGAACAATAATCTCAAAAACATTCATTGAAAAATTAAAATACTCAAGACAAAAAAAAAGTATTTTCAAAGCCAATAAAGACTTTTTCGATAAGCATTCTAATAACAGCAAAAAGCTGAATTTGTTAATGATTGAAAGTGAAAAATATCTTCGATTTTTCCATTTCTAGGTCTAAATTTGTTCTTTTTTATTGCCTACATACGTTTATGGTTGTTGAAGTTTTGCTCTCTACAATACTTATTTTGTAATAGAAAGTCATATTTCCAGAAAAGATCATGATAGTTATATTAATTATAGTATTGTAAAGCAGATTTTAAGATGCCATTCTAATCAAGAAAAATCTCTAGGCCTCCAAATATTTACAAATATTTTTATTTTTATAATATCAACAGATGATAAAATGCTTTAAAATAATATTGATTTTATTTATGTAGAATATTTTAGACAAATTATTATTATGCTGCAGTTAACAGTTATTTTTGAATTCACTTTCTACCACCTGCCCTTTCGAAAAGTCATGTTTATCTATCAAAAAGAACAGATTGATATCAAAGGATTGCTTTTCCACTAATCAGATCTAAGCTGCTTTTTGTTTGAAGGAATTATTTAAGAGATCCAACATTAAAGTTCAATCAGATTTACAGTTTCTGGATCGTTGACTGGCTGCTCCTTCTGCTGAGTAAAGGCAACAGAAGTCCTTCTTAAATCTGTTCTCCTCAGAAAGAGACTTCATAATTATGTAGGGCCAATGAGTCTTTATCCACCCAGAATCTCTGCTATTCTATATCGCAAAACATTTTCTCTCAAATGCTTTTCAAGTCTTGAAATGTGCAGTAAAGCACATTTGCAAGTAAAGTAAAGCTTAGCAGAGATAGAGTCTTGCAAATTTATCTGTAACCCTCTTCAAGTTATGACTGTCTCACAATCTTTGAAATCACCAGTTACGAAACCTGACTTTGCAAATTGTAGCTCTTTTGACCACAGTAATTTTTGTTCCTGTGGTATTTATGCATGTTTCACTTCTGAACCTCTTTATTTGGTCCCTGTTAAGATATATATGCCAAGAGATAAAGATTCTATCAATCTGTAGTTTTCTTCTTGCTTGTAAACACAGGAATCCATATGGAAACACTCCTTGAAAGGATTAAAAATGTACTGAGTTGACTCATCTATGCATCTGCAGTGAGCTGAGTGGAATGCCAGCTTGAATGTCTGCTAATAACTTAAATTTACTCCCTATATATATATTTAATGCTTCCTTAAATGAATGTTTCAGCTTCTTAGTTATTCACTATCCTGATGCTTTACATTTAGTATAAATCTGAAAAAATATATATGTATCAATAAAATGTAGTAGTATGCTATTCAATTCTGTATTGCTAATAGTGTTACACCAAAGCAGACTTGTGAATGTATAAAGAAATTTCACAACTCAGCTCTTTCTAAAGCCTGCCATAATCAAAACAAGGAATACTTTCCCATCCTCATTAAAATGGATATGAAAAATGGACCCACAGATCTTACTAAGAAAGTTTCTCCTTTAGTGTAAGAAGTTTCTCATTTGTGAGTCAGCAAAAGTTTCCATAAAAGCCTTTGTTTCCTAAAACAAATTTTAAAAAGAACTTTAGACAGACACAGAACAATCTCTGCCATAAATTCTCTGGCAACTTTATCACAACCATAAGATACCTGACATGCTCCAGGGCATACTGAGAACACAACTGGAGGCACAGAATATCTATAAGGCCCATTAGAAATCAGTCTCAGCAACAAGAAAGGCCAAACTGCAAAATGTGACAGATCCATTACCCTCACATAGGGCATTGCATCTTGCAGGCCTCTACATATTGCCAGTTTCTCCGAGGTACATGTTGTACCTTATCCTTGCGTTGAAGATTTCTTCTATGTAAAACCAAAGTTTGACATTACTTAAGGAACAAGACAGACACTTCATAGCTTTTAGGATTTACAAAGAGGCTCACAGAGAATCTTATACAACTCCTCCTTTTAATCTATACTACATATGAAATTTTTAGAAGGAAAATAAAAAATTTTCCATTTTCTACCCCAAAATGATGTGGTTGAAAGATGTAAGGCTGGAAGGTAAGCAGCGGTTGGAACTGATGATCTTTAAGATCACTTCCAACTTAAAGCATTCTATTATTCTAGGTTGTGTGAATCAACTGTGCAACTATGAAGTTGGATATACCACAAGTTAGTCTCTGAAGTCCATTAAGAAGAACTATTTTCTCTTGTACAAAGGTTTGGGAGATTATAATTAATTTCCAAATCAAACATTTATGATGTAAAATACCTTTTCGGTTACATAAATTTCCAAAGAACGGGCACATAGGAAGATTAACTGTTTACATCCTCCAGTGTCATGAGCAAGTTTAAGGCTGTAACAGGCACGGCAGTTAATACATATACATCATCATCTGAGCAGGGCTATATACAGATAGACAAGTCCTCACAGCCTTCTGCTATTGAAGCAGTGAAAGGAAAATGATCTCAAGACTTCTGTTTCATTTATCTTTAGCTCTTTTAATGGCATCTCTAAAGTTAGAGATTTCATGCTTGACAAAACCCATGTCAGACATTTGAGTAGAAGTAGTCACTGAAACTCTTCACTAACAAAAAATAGACAGTTTGGGTTGTTATTGGTTGTTTTGTTTTATTTTTCCAGTTCTAGAAGCAATGGAAGTCAATAAATTAAATAAAGGCACAGAATCCTCATACAGCTTTTTCAAGATACTTGTCCTTTATATATGCAAACTTGTCTTACGCTTTTATGCTAACATTCTTAGATAAAATAAGTATTCATTTTACAGCCATTTTGCTCTGGTAACTCTATGAAAACTAATATAAATTTCCTTACGTGCCTGTAGGAATTAGTACTACATGGAATTTCCCAGCCTATGCTTCTCTGTCATGCAAATGACATGATTTTACAAATTTTCTTGCCTATATCCCAAGTCTGGGTCAAAATACCTAGTTCTTTTTGAGAAATTTGTCTTGTTTGAATTATCAAGTAGAACCAGATACTTTCATCTGCAAGCTTCATTGTTCTACTGAGTACATATGCAGTAACAGAAAAACAGCAGTGAATGTGTAAGCCCAACAGGTCATGGTTCCCAGGGGTCCTAGATAAGTGGAAATCTAAATGGAAGGAAGATCAAGAAACAAGTACCTCATTAGCTTAAAATGGTGACTGCTTCACTTCCAGTTAACTTTAAGTCAAGCTTGTCATAACTACAGGATGTGATCCAGATCTTGTAGACAGATTCTGCAAGTACGTGTATAAGCACTGGATTATTTTTTAATGAATGGTTTGTTACTAAAACATTCACTCAAGACATACTAAAACCAAGTAATTACAGTAAGTGTGAAGTGTAGAATTAATGGGAGTATTTTAGCTTGAAAATTTGCATTCATAAGTAATACCCTCTGTAAATATAAAAGATCAAAGAAAAGCTTGCCATATATTATGTAGGACAATGGTATCCAGTATTCAATATAACATAATCATTTACTTAACTTTTCATCTTAGATCTTCTACCTTTAAGTCAAAATAACTTCCTAACAGTTTATAAGAAAATTCAAAGTTGGGCCTCTGTCTGACATGTTTTTATCACAGAGATACATTGCTAGGGTAATAATTAAAACTGCAGTCCTTGATTTGTCTCCATATTTGTACTACATGTAACTTTCATTTTCTTGGATAAGACTTCATTGAATGACAAAAACACTTCAAATGTCACATAATTTACACATAATTTACAGTTTCTGTATTTTATTCATTCCCTCTCTCTTTTTTTTTTTTTTTTTTTTTTTTTTAAAGCATACATTGTACCCTTGTTCCTTCCAACATGAAAATTCTGGTTCTCGTTAACCAGGACTAATTAAAAAAGGTTTAGTGATGTGTTTACACCAGGATAAAAAGAACTATCTCTGTCTTTCTGAGTCTTCCAGATGGAAATAATTGTTGCATTGTTACATCGCTGACAAATATTTTAGAATTAATATGAACAAATGTCCAGAATGCTCTAGGGAGTCTCAAGTGGCCCTGGATACCTTAAAGCAATTGTGTACTATTAGTTGCACATATGCTAAATAATTCAGAACAACCAGCTGATAATGAAAGGCTTTACAATACTTAAGAGTAAAAATTATCTGTTTTATGTATTCACATATACAAACCCAAGTTTTGCTAGAAAATTTTCATTCTGAATCACTAGAATTTCATTTGGTATTGCCATGGGTATTTTAATTTGGCATTTCCTCAGGAAACAGGGTTTTTCTGCTGTTAAGTATCCTTACATTTTGTTTCTGTTTCCTGTGAAAAACAATACTGCCTGTTTTTATTTGAAATCAGTGAGTTAGTCTAGGGTTTTTGGAAACATGAAGAAACTTCATGGAAGTACCACTAACCCTGTGCTTTTCCAACTGTACTGAAGGATCAACTCCTTCCTGCATTTTTACCACACCTGTCTGTCTCTTTTATCTTGCAGTCTAAGCTAAAGCCACAACAGAATCATATGTCACTAACACTGATCTATCACTTCATTAATGCTTATGATGAGGAGCTCCTAATGCAGAATTTTCCACCAAGCATTCTTCCCAGTTCAGTCTTCCAAAATAATGAATAAAGCCCAAGCATTCCCATGCTAAACTGTGAATGCACAATTGGCTCTGGCAGATTTCTCAGAAATATAAGGAAAGCAATCAGAAAACTGAAGACAGCCAGGCTTATGTTGCTTCTATAAATACTTTAGACCGGGAAACCTGTGGGATACCTCCTTCAAGATAATCAAGACCCTGGACAACCTAAATAGGAATGATAACTTAGAAAAATCTCCATGTCTTTAAGATGTGGGAAAGGTTATGGGAATCAGTTTTGCTCACAGGAAAGAAATAGTTGTGCTCATGAAAAGGAAATCAGGAAAGGGCATGCAGAGAAAAGGAAAATGGGAAAAGAATCGTAGAATCATTAGAATTGGAAGGGACCTTTGAATGTCATCTAGTCCAACTACCCTGCAATGAACAAGGATATCCACAGCTTGATCAAGTTGCCCAGGGCCTGACCCATCCTGGCCTTGAAAGTCTCCAGGGATGGGGCAACCACCATGTCTCGGGGCAACCTGTTCCAGTGCCTCAGCATACTCGCTGTAAAAGACTTCTTTCTTATATCTAATCTAAATCTACCCTCTTGGAGCTTGAAATCAATTCCCCTTGTCCTATCATCACCGATCCTGCTAAAGAGTCTGCCCCCTTCTTTCCCATAGCTCCCCTTTAGATATTGAAAGGGCACTATCAGGTCACTTCAGAGCTTTCTCTTCTCCAGGCTGAACAGCCCCAGCTCTTTCTGCCTGTCATCGTAGGAGAGGTGTTCCATCCCTTCGGTCATTTCTGTGGCCCTCCTCTGGACACATTCCAACAGATCCATGTCTCTCCTGTACTGATTACTACACATTGTTGTCTCATGTCAAGCTTTCCATCCACCAGTACTCCCATGTCTTTTTCTGCAGGGCTGTGATCAATCTTTTCCTTCCCCAGCTTGTATTGGTAACAGGGGTTGCCTCCACCCAGGTGCAAGACATTGCACTTGCATTTGTTGAACCTCGTGAGGTTCACCTGAGCCTACTGCTTAAGCCTATCTAGGTCCCTCTGGATGGTATCCCACCTTTCTGGTATGTCAATCTCACCCCACAACTTGGTGTCATCACACCCAACTCCACTATCAATCTCACTGATAAAGATTAATTAAACAGTATCAGTCCCAGCACTGACCCCTGGGGCACACCTCTTGTCACTGATCTCCATCCAGACATTGAGCCATTGACCGCCACTCTCTGGAGTCAATCCTGCAGCCAGTTCTTCATCCATTGAACAATCTATATATCAAATCCATATCTTTCCAACTTGGAGAGAAGGATGCTGTGGGGTACCATGTCAAAGGCCTTACTGAAGTCCACACAGATGACATCAGTGACTCTTCTCTTGTCCACTGATGAAGTGAAGGACCTGGTGGTCCTGATAGGTAAAAAACTGAACATGAGCCAGCAGTGTGCTCTTGCAGCTTGGAAAACAAATGGTATCCTGGGCTCCATCAGAAGAGGGGTAGCCAGCAGGGACAATGAGGTGATTGTCATTCTCTACTCTGCCCTTGTGAGGTCCCACCTGGAGTACTGTGTCTAGGTCTGGAGCCCCCAATACAAGAAAGACAGAGAGCTGTTGGAGAAGGTCCAGAGGAGGGCCACAAAGATGATCAGAGGGCTGGAGCACCTCCCCTGTGAAGACAGCCTGAGGGAGCTGGGCTTGTTCAGCCTGGAGAAGAGAAGGCTGCAGGGTTACCTCATTGCAGCCTTTCCTGTACCTAAATGGAGCCTATAAACAGGAGGGGAGTCAACTCTTTGAAATAACAGCAGACAAGGGGAAATGGTTTGAAGTTGAAGGGGGGAAGATTTAGGTTGGATGTCAGGGGGAAGTTCTTTACTGTGAGAGTGGTAAGGTGCTGGAACAGGCTGCCCAGAGAGGTTGTGGATGCCCCGTCCCTGGAGGTGTTCAACACCAGGTTGGATGGGGCCCTGGGCAGCCTGATCTAGTATTAAATGTGGAGGTTACTGGCCCTGCCTGTGGTGGGGGTGGGGGGGTTGGAGCTTCATGATCCTCGAGGTCCCTTCCAACCCGTGATTCTGTGATTCTGTGATGCCATCAAAAAGGCCACTAGCACAATTTGTCCTTGGTGAAGCCATCCTGGTTCTCCTGGTTCTTCATATGCCTTAGCATAGCTTCCAGGAGAATGCGCTCTATGATCTTTCCAGGCACAGAGGTGAGACTGACAGGTTGGTAGTTTCCAGGGTCATCCTTTTTACCCTTCTTAAAAATGGATGTGAAGGAGGTAAGCCTATCAGATGTTCACCCACACCACTACCAAGGACACCGCAGATCACAGAATCATAGAATCACCAAGGTTGGAAAAGACCCACAAGATCATCCAGTCCAACCATCCACCTATCACCAGTAGTTCTCACTAAACCATGTCCCTCAACACAATGTCTAAACGTTCCTTGAACACCTCCAGGGTCAGTGACTCCACCAACTCCCTGGGCAGCCCATTCCAGCATCTGGCCACTCTCTCGGAGAAGCATTTCCTAACGTCTAGTCTGAATCTCCCCTTGCGCAACTTGAGGGCATTCCCTCTAGTCCTATTGCTAGTTACATGGGAGAAGAGGTAGACCCCCAGCTCACTACAATCCCCCTTCAGGTATTTATAGAGAGCTTCCTCTTCTCCATACTGAACAATCCCAGCTCCCTCAGTCACTTCTCTTAAGGCCTGCGCTCCAGACCCCGCCAGATGTAATCTGAGTGACTAGTATATGTTGAAGAGATCTCTGAGCCACCAGCTCTTTATCAAATCTTAAAATATTGAGGAGACACATTCTTTCAAATGTCTGTTTAAGCACTTCATGAAAGATTAATCAAGGCAAGAAGATGTGTCAAATTCTGCATCCCTCTTCATACTGTGAGAAAGGGACACACTTATGTTTTGCTATCAAGTGGTGGCTGGAGTTCTCAAAGATCTACTGACTGAAGAGATTAATAAGTCACTTTCAACTCATTCATTTTGCCAATTGCACTTCATTATTTCTATACCTCAATTATGGTTTAAAGTTTATCCACAGTAGTATCCTTTCAGTTTAAACAAACTAATCACCTAAAGTCTCGGGAAAGTTCAAGTACAGTCAATTAACATCACTGACACTAGAGATAGCATTACTTTTCTGTCAAGAAAACTGTCCTACTTTTCCTTTTAAGTCTCATGTGCTTTCATACTTTCAAATAATCTAAGTTTACAATCATATGTCAGTTTTTCACTGCTAAAGGAATACACAAAAACAGACTTCAAAGCCATCTTTGTTATGCACATACATATCAAAGAAAACATCTATTTTATTTTGCTGCATCAAAGGCTATTAAGTACTATTTTAACATTAGGGAAATAACACAATTTGACATTCGGTGAACTTGATGTTCATCAATGTGTCTTCATTAATTCCTTTGCTGGATTTTAACTTTTTGAAGTCACATCAAAAGTTCAGGAATTATATACGCAAAGATGTATATATAAGTACATGTATTTATATATCTACATATATGCACATACAGACTTGCCAGACAGATCATTTTATTCAGAAAAAGATTAAAAGCTTATAATTATGATTGCCATTACATAAGAATTCTTTAACCAGTGACAGTTCTATTAATAGTTCTTTTAATTCACACAATCACCCCACAGCTTCTATAGTTTTCTGAGTTTTTTCTTCCCTTGATTTGTTTATGGAAATCTTAAGCCTTCTTAAAAAGTTCTGACATTGAAGTATTTTTAAGCTCTTGTTGAGGTTAATCAAAGTCACTTAAAAGCAATCCCTAAAAGCTCCTTCACTACACAAAAAATGAATATTTCTTCACAAACAGACTTTAGAATAATGACACGGATTTAGAATCCCAAGTGTGACCCTGATACTTATTAGTGGGGAGATAATTTATACTTGTGAAGTTGCCTGTGGTGTTTAGGACAGAAAGTGTTATGTTTCAGAAATGAACCTCTCTGCTTAACTGGCCTCTTCACGCAGCAGTACCATATAACATGAAGAATTCTTATTTCTTTAGTTTTATTTTCTCTGTTACACGGAATAACTGAAGTTACATTCTTTGTGCATAATTCTGATTATACGTGGTCTATAAAGATGTGAGACGTACAGTTCCACTTTTTCACTTGGATACCCAAAATAAGGCTTGAACCAGTTACTGTTTAAAACAATCTCACAGTACAAAAAAAGATAATTAACTTATGATCTACTCAACACAGGACCTAATCAACTCAGAAGCTATTACTGAGACTTTCTATGTTGCTAAAAAAGTACACTACTAGGTAGAGGTATTCAACAATACTACAAGCATTTCTGATCTTTTTCTACAGATGTTCACAAACTTTTATGTAAAAAGATAACACCATCTTTGTTGTCCTCTTTGGACGTACTCCAGGGCCTCGATATCTTTCTTGTAGTGAGAGGCCCAAAACTGAACACAGCAGTCAAGGTGCAGCCTCACCAGTTCTAAATACAGAGGAATGATCACCTCCTTAGATCTGCTAACTACAGTATTTCTGATAAAAGGCAGAGTGCCACTGAACTTCTTAGTCACCTGGGCACACTGCTGGCTCATGGTCAGTTGTCTGTCAACCAACACCCCCAGATCCATTTCCTCCATACAACCACTCTGCCCCAAACCTGTAGCATTGCCTGGGGTTGTTGTGGCCAAAGTGCAGGAGCCGGCACTTGGTCTTGTAGAACTTAAATTCCTCCCCAGGTGTAGGACTTTATACTTGCCCTCACTGAACAGCTAAAATTATAGTCAGTTAAAGCCAATAGAAAACAAAGACATTTCCAATGCAAAGCTAAACTGAAATTCAGCCAACTTATCTCAGATAAGACAAAAAATATTTATTTCCAAACTATTCTATGCAATGAACTTTTTGAAAATTTTGGTACTGAAAAAAAATCATGCTACACTTTCATCTCTTGTTTATTTAGTTGTATTATTTATGTTGCCATTCATAAGTCTTCCTCTACTCACCCAACACACAAGTTTCAGAGAATCATAGAACAATTCAGATTGGAAGATGGTCTAGAGGTCATCTCTGCCAATCTACTGCTAAGGTAAGATCACATTTCTCACAGGTATAGCCAGTCAAGTGTTGAATATCAGATGATCTTTTACAGAATTTGATCATCATTACTATAAAAAGAAACTAATTATTAATTAGAATTTCCCATGTTCCAATTTATGTGCACAACATTTTCTCCCATCATTGTGTACCTCTCTGAAGTGTCTGGCTCCATCCTATTTGTAACCTCCAGTAAGACAGTTGTAGGCAACTCTACAGTCTCTTCTGAACCTTCTCTCCTCGAAGCTAAACAAACCCAGTTCCCTCAGCCTCTCTATGCCTTGTGCTGCAGCTGTGGCCATCTTGGTGGCCTCTACCAAGGTGTTTCTGGTGTGGAGCTACTTGCCTTGATACAGTATGTCAATATTTTCTTCCACTGAGCACAGAATTGGACCCAGATAGGGTCTCATAACTGTCAAACAGACGGAAGGATCACTTGCCTACCTTTGCTGGCTCCATTCACGATTACTCAGACAGGATACAGTTGGCCACCTTTGCTGCAAGGGCACACTGCTGACTCACACTCAACCTGTTGCCTAGTGGAATACCCAGGTGCTTTTTTACAGAGCTGCTTCCCACACAGTCTGCCCTTGCTTGTACTGCTGCATGGGGTTGTTCCATTCTAAGTGTAGGACTTTGCATTTGTTTCCATGAATCTCCACAAAGTTCACCTCAGCCACCTCAGGTTTCTCCAGAGAGCTCCTCTCCATCTCATATTGTCCACAAACTTGCTGAGTGCAAACTCTATCCTGTTATCCTAGATTTGTTTTTGATAAACTCTTTCTCCCAATCTCCTTCCTATTGCTCAAAAGTTAATATCCTCTTTTCAGTTGGAGTACAACACTCTACAGATCCCCTGTATCCTCAGCTCCAAAATCCCAGGGGTCAGCCCCGGGTCTCCCCTGATGTTCTTTGCCAAGGAATCCACATGGAGCCCTTTTCCCCTGCTGCAGTGTAAATTCTTTACATCTGGTCCTGTCTGGACTGGTCCCGGGGCTACTGCGCAGGCTATTTCCCTTCTAATTTGTTCAAAATCTTGTTCTTGCTCAGGACCTCACATAAAATCATTCTTTTTTTCTTTTTCTTTTTTTTTTTTTTTTTTGCATCTTTTGGGTAATTGTGTGAAGCCCCTTAAAGAACACTGTTAAACAGAAAAACAGAATCATTTTCGTCTTTTAGCTGGAAAATAACAAGTTTGCATGATGTCAAAACTTCTTGGAAAATTGGCACAGGGCGAAAAACTTTAATAAAAGTTCTAATTCAGTATCAGCAGATCTCTTATCTAAATCAGATCGCTGTTCTGCCCCATGTTGGGCACCACTAACTGTCTCAGTTTCAAGCATGACAGGACAAGGGGGGCTCTTTTTTCCCTTTTGGGGAGAAGAAAAATGACCCCATTAAGATAAGGAGAGATAACAAATTTACTACAAATGGTAAAAGAACATAAAATAATAAGAAGAAAAAGAGTTACAATTAATAACTCGAATGGGAGAGAGAGGAAGGCTACAACTGTGCTGCTGCTTGCTGCACTGCCAGAACCCGGAAGCCACCCCTATCACCCAGAATTGTAGATCGTGTGGAGGCCCTTGGGAAATGTACATATCTCAGTGTACTACAGAGAGAATCAGAACTCACATGAGACTGCGAAGGAGCATAAGACTAGGAAATACAGCTTCACAGTACACTGTGTCTGTACACCCAACAGCCTATCACGTGATGTCATGATATGGAATATTGATATTTTTGCCACGCATGTTCTGTCCTTGCTGTATCAACCCTTGCGGAACTGATCTACTACCTGATCAGGGCCAAGAACTGCTGGCATACACCAATGTGGTGAACAGTAAAATGGCGTTTATTGCCGCGTGGCATCAGTTTAAGTACACTCATGTCCTATTTCGTCTACACCCCTTAAGCATGCATTGTCCAATTACTGAGCAGGGGAGGACCTACCGCGTCACATCCCGTCTCCTCGGAAACGCCTACTACAGATATAACCAGGACACCTTCTGACATCATAAATAAATTCTCTCTCTCTCTTCAAACCACTGAACCAGTTTTTCCATAGCTGAGATGCAGGCAATAGCCCCATTAAATCACTAGCTTTCGTTCTCCTAACAAAGCATTAGAAAAATCTTTTGTATCACACTTAAAATGCATTAGAATCAGCTCCAACTAAGCATTTGCTTTCCTCGATCTATTCCTACAGGAGTGGTCAACATCTTTGCATGTTCCTTATTCCACCATTTGAGTACTTTCTTTTCATGTCTGAGCTCAGTCAGGAGCTTCTTGTTCTGCCAGGCTCAACTTCTGCCATGCTAACGTGACAGGAATTGACCTTCTTGTGCCTTGAAGAGGCTGTACTTAAAGATCAGCCAGCTCTCCTGGGCCCCTTTTCCACCCAAGGTAGCTTCCCATGGGATCATCATAAGCAGGTTGCTAAGCAGGCTGAAATAGGGTCTTCTGAAGTCCAGGGATGTTGTTATGGTATTGTCTCACTCATTCCTCTCAGGTTCTTCCTCTCTATACAACTGCATAGTAATACATTTGCAGACACTATTCACTCTGCTCCCTAAGGAGCACCAAAACCACAAAAGGCAAATGCGTTCAGATGCCTGCCACTTTGGAGCGAGGCACACCTCATCAGGTCTCCTGAGACTGCAAGCCCATCAGAACAGAACATCACCCAACAACAGTCACTCAGCTTGTGGCTGCTGTCACCACCACATGTTCCTACCACCCACTCTGCCCTCACAGCAAATTAAAGCTGCACACAGGTGCCTGCACAGGCAGACAGCAAAGCATAGTTCACTGCCTGACTCAGGAGAAAACTGCTCAAACTTCATGCTTTTAACAAAATCAGGATTAAAGCAATTTATTATACTAGCAGTTAATAACACATGTAGGATCAGTATCAGCAAAACAACAAATAGACCACAATACTGGACACATTCAGTTCCTAAATTTCTACACATTTCTCTATTGCAAACTGCAAAATGATGTAATCTCCCCCCTCACAAAGGCACTCAAACAAACAATTATTCACACAGTTCCATGCACTTTCACCCTTTCTTACAGGACATGTGAAGTGCAAGCAGACCCCCTCTCTTGCCACTGCAAATCTAAATATATATTTAAATATGATAGAAATATATAGCTTATATCAACAGATACATAGAAATTTGACCATTTCTTATTATTGACAGACATAACAAAATTATTTTTAAAAGGATTATCAGCCCCTTGTTCTGTCAATTACATCATTATCAAGTTTATTTTCATAACATTTATGTTCCTTGTGTACCTAGCTTACAGTTATCATATCTGATTAGATTATCAATGTCTGCCACTAGCAAGTGCAGTTGAATGAAAGTCTGTGAAGTTTGAAAGAAGTATTTGTTTTGACTAACATGGGAAATAAAGGTGCGATGCAAAATCAGTGAGGCAAGAAAGCTATCTATCTACTTTATAACTTAATACTGCCAAGCATCAGCTCAACAACACTTCAGAATAGTTGGAAAAAGAACAAAAATATCTCTCACATTACATATGAACTCGTAAGAAAAGAGAATGTGTAAGTAGATTTAAAAATGGCACATTTCTTTGGATTTGTTTGTCCTCTCCCAGTATTACGCATTGCTTCACACCTCCAAATATACTGTCAGATCTGAATAGCAATGTGCGTGGGATTAAATTTGACCCTTGCCTGCAACATATAATAAATTTAAATATTATTACAACCATATGACCACCTTATGAGCTGCTAATAAATTGATATATATGAAAACCACTAGAATTCCATAGGCTTCTGAAACAGTATCACGCTTTTACTCAGAAGTTTCAGTTCAGCCTAACCCACATGGCACCACTCCAGTGAAGCCTTTCAGGGGGCTGTGTAGAGAGTAGTACCTGCTCTGAAGTAAGAGAAATAAAGATGAATCTGAGGAGAAAAAAAAACTCAGTTTTTTTTTCCCTTGAAGCAGAATTTACCATTAATTGTCTGACTACTGTCAAAACATGTCTTTTTTGTCAGTACAGTTAAACGGAAAGACAAGACATTCAATAGCCTTAGTTATTCATCTTAATTCCTTTCAGAGGCAGGATTTTGAAAGCATGGCAAAGTAGTCATTAAATTCCATAATTAGTAGACTGTGACACATATTTGCTTTTGGGAAATGCGTTGTATAATGCCTTGAGCCTGAAATGCTTACCTCTACCTTAATAGCAATGTTGCCTCAATTTACAAAGAGCATCTCTCTCTGGACTGTTAGAACATTACTTGGTTAAAACAATAAAACTTTTATCCATAGCTATGCAAAAGGGGGGGGGAGGGGACTATGAATCTGTGAATTTGAACATAAGTCCCTCCATTTCACTCTCTTTGTATCTTAAATGAAGATGCCTTACTTTAAGTCAGGCCTTAGGATTAATATGAATTTTCAGAGAGGCTTCTGCTGAAAATTAATACTTAGATGTGAATTCACAGGAAAATAGATACGAAATCAACCTTCAGTTAACATTACATAAATATGTAAACATTTTTAATAAGTAATTTAATAAAATAGTTGTAACTGTATAATGGCAGGTGAAGCTGTTAAGCAACAATATGTTCTTGGCAGTATTTTATTTATAAATTATTCCATTGTTCTTATTCATCATCTTCTCTATCCATAAAGATCTGCTATCAATTCAATATGCCTTTAGCCAACCCTTAGAGAACAAGGCAGGAAAGCCTATATATCAAAACTATTTCATTAATTACTTGTGACATATTTAACACATGCATAAAGCTTTAAAGACTGTAGCATTATAGTTCAAAACCTCTTCAGAAGGACAATGTTAATAACTTAAAATTTTATCTCATTGAACAAGTTCATTTAAGATGTAGAAAGAAGCTGCAAAACAACTGTGCATCTCTTTGGTAAGTGGCTAGTCATACACAGCACCCTCATGCAATCAAAAAGATTTTCCAGAGTGGTTTAAGGACTTTTGTGAACAGGATTCAAAAACCCTTACATGATCCAGGATTAAGTCTTCTTGATTATGTTTTGGTGAACAAACAGGCAAGTATGTTAACTTTGATGTGAAAAGATTCTATGTTTTCTATCTTTAGATGAAATATAGTATATTCTTACTGCTTCAAGACTGCAAACATTTTCCTGTACTTTTAAGTATATAAAGAACCTGCAGCTCTCAATTGAACAAAATCTCACACATTGCAGTGACATTCCCTCAATAAAGGACTTCCTTTTTAATCATTTTTTTTCTAATATCTTCTAGACTATATCTTCTATCTTACAAAGTTAGTATTTCTGCCTTCAGAATTGGTTAAAACACTGCAGTCTTTAGACACCCAACTCTATACATTCTCAATCCTGAATTCAAGATATAAATTGATAACATAATCTGGGAAGTAACTTTGTGCATTATGTTACTATGAGTCTCTCTGAACACATTTTTAATTATTAACAACGATAAACACTAGCAGGTGACTGTGATATATGTGTTGTGTATGAAAAGACTGAATTACAGAATGACTTACAACAAATTCACCAACATTTTTTTATAAATTATAGCTTCTTCTAAAAAGAAATCAAACTACATGGCAAACAATAAGCACTTTTTATCAAATAAAAGCTGAATTCCTATAGACAAATGCATCAGCAATGTGAAGAATATGTCAATGATACATCTTAAACCACTGTCAACATCTTTACAATTGCTATAGATCAAGCAAAGGATAATTTGCTATGCAAATACTATAGGATTAAATGCCTTCATAAATTTATATATCATAACAGCTGATTATCTTCGTAAATTATGATCACTGAGGAAGATAATTATAAATAGGAGATCTGAAATAAAATACATGAAAGCAGAGAAAAACTATGATTAAACTGTCTTTGCATATTACATCTATATATTTATAAATATTTCACAGTGAATTTTAAAAAAATCATAGCACTAATCGGTAAGAACAGATAAGAAGAAAGCAGTATGCTGGAGTAGTTGAATAGGTTATGTATTTCCAAGTCTGCTTAGGCTGATGCAGACCTAGGATCCCTACCAGGTTCAGTGTGAAGTGTGAGCCTTTAGCAGTTGTTTTGGAAATGTTCTAAAGAACACATGAGATTTCAAAAAATAAAAGTGGCACCATACCTCCCATCATTAAAAGGTAAGAATCGAATGTTTTCATTTATAGACCTCTTGCCTCAAATAAATTCCTAAAAAGAAAAACAAAAAATAGAGAACAAATTACCTTAAGCGCTGGGAGAAACAGAAAGAGATGAGAAGTCAGTATGGATTTATCATAAATATATACTGTCAATGTAACAAATCATCTTTTCTGACATGCTAGGAGACCCAAAAAAGAAAGGAAAAACAGCAGATGTTGTAACTTGACTTTCCAAATGCTTTTGATGTGACATTCTGATAAACTATCTAGAAAAGCATGGTGCACATGAAAAGCACGTAAACTGGCCGGAAAGTAGTTAGAAATCAGTTGTTAGTAGTTCCCTGCCAAAATGGAGGGCAACATTAAGAATGGTTCTACAAGGCATCAATCTTTTTTACTATCACTTTTGTTGATGGTAGAATAAATGGAATAGTTTTATAAATAAATGGTATATGAAATGAAGCCTTGAGGGAGCATTTGAAAACAGGACTAATATTCTGTTTCAAAACATACCAGCCAGATGAGCAGCACGAGGGGGGAAGCAAGGCACGAGGAGGAAGGAAAGAAGCAAGGCAAAATTCAGTACAGACAACACTCTGCACCTGAAAATGAGAAATCAACCACCTCTATACAGTGGGGAGTAAACCAGCTAGTCAGCAGTAGTTCAAGGGCTACCTGGGAAATTAGTAAATATAAACTGAAGTTGAAATGTCATCTTGCACAAGAGGGAGATCTCATACTACATTTATGACATAAAAAGTAATCTTTTACTCCCACATTAGTAAGCTTCATTTAGAGTGCTGCATTCATTTTCAGGCATCAGCTGGAAGTAGTCAGGAGAAAAATGAATGATCAGAGGTAACATTTTTTGAAGAAAGATTGAATGAACTATGGTTGCTAAGCTTAGGGAAAATAATGAAGGAAGAATACAATAAACTTTGAAGTGTTACTGGATAACCTGCTTCTGAGCCCATGGAGGGTGAAAAATGCTTAATACCAGTAAGAAAAGGAACACATAAACATATATCCTATGAAAGCCAAGACTTTCCAAAGCCATAAAGATTGTCCTTAAAAATGTCTAAATATGTCCTATCTTGTGCTGAGGAAGATACAGTTTGTTGATTCTACCTTAGGGTATGCAAATGGCTGGAATAAACCAATTCTCGCTTCATTTTTTATGCTTGGACACCAGAACAGACATTTAAAAACTTAATGCTCGCATAATGGAGAAAGTAAATAAAAAATTGCAAGTACTACTTGCAAGAAGTCTAAGAATTCATTCCTTGCCAGTGACTTGAAACATTCAGTTTACACTGATTAATTGTTTTCATTATGTGGAAAAAACTTGTGGAACTAATGATAATTCTAATTTTTGCATTTCAATGCTTTGAAATGACAATAGCGAGATAAAGATGAGCCTCATTACTTCGTACGTTTTATGCAAGCCATAGAACATGTACATAGCAGAATTCTGAGCCAGAAAATAAAGTTACCCCCTCTGCAAAACATTTGCTTTGGTCCATTTATGTATGTTTGAGTCTGTTTTTAAGGTAGTTGTGACGAATGCAGAGAGAGGTAGCTTAATATAGTTAAAATGTAAATCCACGTTCAACTCAGAACAAACTGATGAAAAAAGATATATTTCATAAACAAATTTTACCTATTCATTTTTCTCTAATTATTATGGATCTGTGAGTTAAAAAAAAATGAAAAAAGAAAAAAGAAGAAGAAAAAAAAAAAAGCCTGGAGGCTGGAGGAGCTGAATACTTCCCTTTCAGCAAATTTGGGACTACATCCTTTTATGCATATTTTTGTGTAGCTTTGAAAAGTACTAGATCTGAGCCAATTCAGTAGTGGCTAAAGTCACTAGACAAAACTTGTTTATTCAGGCACTTACTGCTTTGAACACGTGAAATAAACTGGAATAAAATGTGAATAGAAATGGAATATATAGAGTTGCAATCAGATATCCAACTCAAAAATCTGATCATGTCTCTTTACTGGACTTTCTTAATACCTATCTTTAGCAGAGAAAAATATCTTTCACTTTACAATCACACCTTATTCATGTCATCACTTTTTGGCAGTACACACATTTTAAACAATTATTGTCAAGGATGAAGTACAGGAGCAGTACTGTAAAATTTCATCAAAAATCTCTGATGAACACCTTGAAACCTCACTAAGAATTGCAACCACTGCCATCAAACCAGATTGGTGCATTAGTTTCACAAAAACAAGGTCAAATATCCCATTGACCACTGATGCAGACTGTTACAAGCACGGCACGTAGGCTTTTGTTCATCACTGGTGAAAATGCATAGCTAATGGTGGTAACTATGTTGAAAAAAGCGTTTTGTAGCTGAGAATTTGATCTATCAACTAATGTTATTGTAGTCTTTGTATCTGTTGTGGTTTCCATGGAAATAGATAGGAGGCAGTTGTTTTGGAGCAACCTATGTATATGAGGCCCAAGACAATTTCTGTTCACTAACTGTGACCCAGGCAAACCAAAAGGTTGGACACTCATGCTATCAACTATTCCAAAGTGTAGATTAAATATATGAAGCAGGTTCAATATTTGCTTACCACTTAGTTCCATGATGATCTGCTTCTCTAACCACAGCAGGTTTCTATCTGTAGGGCTGATAGCAGTGTCAACACACTTGCAGTGGGCTAGCTTTGGCTAACAGGATGATGCCTATCCAGAGAAAACATCACATAAAGACAGCACATACCAGTTACAGTGGCTGGCAAATGAGGCTCAACCTTGGGAAAATTACCATAATTTACTGCCAATTAGCATAGATTTGGGTAGTGAGAAACAAAAAGATAACTATTGCTCCTTCCCCTTTCTCAGGTTCAGCATCACTCCTTTGCCCCCAGCATATCTATCTGAGCCTCAAGCTGTACAGGGCAGATAGGGGGTTAATAGTAAGTACAGAGTAATTCCTTTCTGTCGCTCCTTCTTTCTTACATTTCTTCCCTGCTCCAGCATGGGCTCTCCACAGGCCACAGATCCATCAGGAGTATCCATCTGCTCCAGCATGGGCTGCACTACAGGCTGCTGAGGAATACCTGCTCAGTGCCTGCAGCACCTGCCCTTCTTGACCTTGCTGTATGAGCTGCTGTTTCTAAATCTTTTTTTGTTCCCCTCTCCTCTATTCCTGCCTGGCATTTTTTACCCCTTCTTAAATACATTTTTGGAAAGGCACCACTGTCCCAGAATCAGGGCCCAGCCATGCCAGGCTACTGGAGGCATCTGGAACGATTTGCATCAGTATGTATGGGGCAGCCCGGCCTCTTTTTGCAGAAGCCTTTCAGCCCATGCTGCCAGCACTTGGGCACCCACAGCCAATACCATGCTGAAGTGGAATATACACAACCAAATTCAGTATCTTTCCCCTCCTTTTTGTGAAACAAAATATTCTCTTTTATAACTTCAGAAACTTCAATCTATTTTGAGCACTTCTATTTCAACATTCAACAGCCACTACCAGCAAAGAGCTGCTTAATTCTGTTGTTTTAATGTTTGACTTCCAGTCCTCATTTCTGAATCTATTTTAACTGATAGTAAATAAAACTATTTTTCCCCAAATTGAGTCTGTTTTACCTACTGTAGTCTTAAACAGCTGAAATCAAGGCACAAAACACGCTGGTAGTTGACTGTAAGATTCAGAATTTATTCAGGCTGAATGTTGAGGTAGATTATGGATTATCGTAATATGAACAGTTTAACCTAATCCACAGAACAAGAGAATTGTAATACTGTGGATCAGTAGCAAGTTATCCAGAGACAAAGCCAGGATTTTTACATTAACGAGCTCTGATTCCAGAAACCTAAGGTATTATCAGAATACTACTCCACACAATGAATTCCTACACAGAAAATAAGCAAACAAAGCAGGAAACAGAAAGATCTTGTAAATAAAACTCCATTTGAACCACAGTTATCCTTAAAAAGCAGAACCTCTTCCTTAGATGTGCCTTCAGGCTAGCAATACCTTTTGGTGAAATCTTGGCTTAACCTGTTTAAAGCTGATCATACTACAGGATCTCTTTTCTTTTATCCTTGCAGATTCTTTTCCCTTTATCATAGAAAATTTCCCTTACAGAGCATATGCAATACTTTCCAATAATTGAACTATTTCCACATTCAGAGGAGATCCCACAGTAGGGTTGCCCACCTTTCTCACAGTACACTTTTCTTGTGGAGGATATCCATAACAATATCAGAAAGGCACTAAGAAAACAGAGATGATGACTTAGAAAGTAAGAAAAACCCTAGAAAGTAGAAAAGATCTTCACCATGACAGCACATAGGCACTGCTCTACAGTGACTTTCTAGGGAGATTCCGAGCCATAAAACTCATTAGAAGGTGGAATAAAAAATTTTAAAAAATTATTTTAAAAAAACCTACAACGGTGGGAAAGAAAACTTCAGCAAAGGCCCTGTTAGGAAGTTCAAGAAGGCTGTCTACTGAAACAGAAAAAAGTTAAAATGCCACAATCTGCTACAAATGCAATAATTACTAAAAAACCTCATCAAGATGAACAAAATGTTGAAGCACAAGACAGTAAGAATCAGATTATCGTCCTTATCAGAACAAAAACTATTTAAATAGGAAATGTAGTCTATTTATTCAAATACACGCAGAATGAATACAAGAACAGATGTAGCAAGCTGATCATGTCTATTTATTGCCCGTGTACTCCTTAAAGGAGGAACATGTTGATCTGTTTTGATTGTCTAATTAAAATTCACTTTGCTTTTAGCTCTTCTTGAAGCTCTGTTTTTTGTTTTTGTTTTTGTTTTTTAACTCATGACCAGGCTTTCTCAAAATTTCTAAAGGATAGAGGGTAAGAATGAGAAACAGTTCCCTTTGTCATTAGTGCAATTGCTCCACTGTACGTGGAACATCTCTGTCTGATTCTTTCAGTGATACACCTCTTACTTTTACCAAAAATAATATGAATTAAATTCAACAACAATTAAAACATACTTAAAATTATCACAGTCCATCCTTGTACATATACCTTAAAATACCCTTTAGTTTAAGGAATAACTAATTTTTAACATTATATGTTATTAAAATAGATACTTAAATTCATTGGAATTATAAAATGCTCAGGGTTTTTTGTTGTTTATTAGCTGGCAATAATTTACTTCAATATTTCATAATAAATTTTCACTTAAATATTTATTCAAATTAATTAGTGCATAATTTCACATTTAGAAGTACTGCTCTTTCAGTATGGATGTAGTCTCAAATGTCAGACGTATTTTTTTGATTGATCTCCACAGAATGATTTTTTTCTTACTTTGCATTTTTACTCAGTTACTAGTTATTGAGTTTGATGAAAGTGACTGTGGAAGTTCGGGGCTTACTCTATATACTCTATAAAGGGAACAGGAATATATGAGCAGGATGGCCCCTCTTTTATAAAAAAATTCTCTGAATCTATGAACAGATATTTTAATAAGAACTGGCAGAGGCCAAATGAAAGTGAGACTAATGCATGTGAGGTAAATAGTAGATTTATTAAAGTGTATGTAATATGTAAGGAAAGCACAATAACCTATTTCTCTCCCCTAATGGTGTAAATTTAATTCAACATTTTTCAATGAAGGAGAGAAGCTGTACTTCTTCAGCTTTTATCCCATTTTCTCCATTCTCTGGCTAGATTTTATTTCAAACTGTAACACTAGCTATTGTAAGGAGAGGCCTAATTAAGAGACAGCTGTGCTTCTCATTTACTACTTGCTGTCCCTCTTACACCAAGTAGAAACATTAGGCATGCTCCACTGTTTCAGACAAAGAAAGGACATTGCCATCATCTTCTGTGATGGATCTTCAACTGTGTTTCCTTCCCTTCCAGAGGTTTGCTAAACAGCCTGAAGAAATCTTTGACATTACCCTTTAGTAGCTCTTGGTAGGCAGCAAAGTGTAACACAGTTTGGGCCTTTGGTGAAGTGTAAGCTATATTGCTGTAAGATGCTGACTGTGTTTGTGTATGTATTATTAGTATTAACCGACCTTTTGTTATAAACAGTAATGCGGAGTTCTCCATAAATTTTAGTTACGTTTGTACTGAGATTTCAGACAAGTATGTCAGCAATAATCTAGTAATAAAAAGTTGTATAGGAAGTATGTTGGATTTTTTTAAAGATTTTTTTTTTAGTACTTGGGAAATTTCGTAGTCTGTACTGAATGCAAGCTGGTATTAAAATTCTGAACCAGACCAAAAAGCTTCTGAAGCACAATTCACGAGAACAAATGAAAATCCATCAGTATGCTCCTCTCCTTACTGCTGGCTGTAGACTTTGCTTATGCCTCAACTACAGAACTAGAGTAATACCTTGCTGGTATGTGTCTGGATAAGTAAGATCAGTTACGTGCTTGTTCCGAAGTAAATCTGGAAGAGCCACAGAAAAGACTGCATTGAGAATCTGACATTTCACTTAGCTACAGCCCATAGAAATGTATTAATTTTTTGTCAATTATTGCATTTTATAGTATCCATAGATAAGATGAATACACTCATTTCAGAGTATATTTGTGTTATTTTTTTTTATTCACTTATTTATACTATACAACAAACAGAGCGTGGCTGCTACATCACCTCCTCCTCCCCCTGTATTCTCTGATCCTAATAGAACCATGCAGCTTAAAGCAATGTACACAACTTTGAAACGTGAATGGAAGAAACCATCAAAGGGGAGGGATGTTGTTCCTCATTCCTGCCCAAACTGATGACCTTTTCTGAAAAGGCAAATTAGTTGGAGCAAAGAATGTGACTGATGATGTATGACTTTTTTTCTTTCCTGAACAGACTGTTTGTTATCAGCACAGAAGTAATTTTTATACAACATGGAGTATACAAAATGTTCTGCAAATTAAGCAGTTTGTGTTTGCCTGCAGACTGTGTTCATTTTTGAGAGCAAATCACTGGTATCACCGAGTATCACAGAATCACAACATAATTGAAGTTGGAAGGCACATCTGGAGATCATGTAGTCTAACCCCGTAGTTAAAGTAGGATCACCAAGAGCAGGTTGCTCAGGTGCCTCCAGTTGGGTTCTGAGTATCACTGAGACACAAAATTTCTCTGGGCAACCTCTTCCAGAGTTTCACTCCCAAAGTAAAACAAACAAACAAACAAACAAAAGAGCACTTTCTGTATTTAACTGGAATTCTCATATTTCAGTTTGTACCCATTGCCTCTTGTCCTTTCAATGACTATCACTGGCATATGGATAGAAGTTTCCTCATGAGAACAGCCATTTCTAGGTTGATTTGACAGATATATAATAAAACAAACAGACCCCTCAGAAAAAAAAAAAAAAAAAATTGAAGACGGAAGACAGGCTTGGTAGAATTGCTGACAATTTCAGATGGGTGTAATTTTGATTTCTGTGCTAGACTTTAAAAAAAGAAAACAATTTATTCCTTTCAGAAAATGGTATCAGGTTATTATATCAGTACTACTATCTCAGATTCACAGAATATCCTGAGTTGGAAAGGACCTACACAGATCAAAAATCTAAATTCCTGGACCCACAGGAACCCACAGTACCATCCAAACCTCATGGCAGAGAGCAGTGTCCCAGTGCTCCCTGAGCTTTGGCAGCTCGCGGCTGTGCCCACTGCCCTTTGGGGCAGAACCCTTCCCTAACCTTCACCTGATCCTCCTCTGATCCAGCTCTGCACTGGTTCCAGCACTGCCGGGTGCTGAAGGATTTTTCTGGCTGCAGGAGGCGGCCCCATACCACCCTATGTTCCCTGGAGCTTCTTCCTCCAGTAAAGCTTGGAGAAAAGGGCTATGACATTGGAAATGGATGCATTAGAAATGCCTCAGCTCTCAGCTTGGGCAGCCTGCAGGCTGCTTAGCATCCCCTCTCTGTCCCCACTGCATCACCAGGCACACAGAAGGGACAGAATAGGTGTTCCCCCAGTATGAAAGAGCTGCTCCAAATCCTGTGCCAGGTCTCGCTGCAAGGTCTTCCTGCAGAACCTCCTCCTGCCTCTCTTTTCCCTTCTGGAGAATTAAGAAGGTTCAGAGTATCCTCTGGCCAATGGGGATTTGGGCAGTGATACCACAAGTGACAAGAGGTAATGGCCTTAATTTGTGTCAGGGGAGGTTCAGGTTGGACACTGGGGGGGGAGGGGGGGGAAACAACTATTCTCCAAAGAGTGGTGAGGCATTGGAACAGGCTGCCCATGGAGGCAGTGGAGTCACTGTCCCTGGAGGTCTTCAAGAACTGTGGAGATGTGGCACTATTTTTCATTTAAAAGGGCAAAAATGGAGCAATCAGAACAGCTCCATCTCCCAGCACAATTCTTCAAAGCTCTCAAGTTTCCCTGGAGGTCTTAGCCACAATTGCTTCCATGCCAAATCTTGCTTAGTTTAGCAAGAGCATAAACATCTTGAAGTAGCGTATAGGAAAGTCTATAAACTTTTTTATTCAGTCTCTGATTACTTAGAATCCAAACAACATTTAAGCATAATGCAAAGAATGATAAAAGGAATTCTCCATTTTCTTTCTTATTCCAGGCTGAAACATTTAACCTCATTTCACATAAGTAGTGAAAAATGAGTAAGTAACCCTGGATACTACAGTAAATGATTTTATTTTTAAAAATCCTGAGCTACTTCAGTCTGATAAAACTTGATCCACTGTACAGTAATCAATCCTATAATTTTATATCAGTCACTGTGTACAGAATCTTAAATGCCTTAAAATATCACTTGTATTATTTTAAGAATACAAAAGAACCATTGTGAGAAAAGTATCATTTTTCAAAGGGCATGATATTTGTATATTTATATATCAATTAAAGAAAAAAACATGATTCCTCTTGAAACTGTAAGCTTGAACTATCAAAAGCATTTTGGATCATAGAACACCTGGCATGTATATATCTAAGAGTACTGTTACTCTTCTATTGACACTGTAAGAATTGTGCTTCTACAAGCTGCTAATAAATACTAAGGATCTATGTCTTTTCAGCAGACTGTTTTATGACCTCATTTTTAAATGGCGTATCTGCCAAACGGAATACTGACTTCATCAATTAACTGTTTTGCTGGATGTCTTCATTCAGATTATAAAACTGCTGCCCACATACAGTCTATCTCTTCCAAATTATAATAAATATAGATGACAAATAAGAAAAATTTGAGGGATTTGTATTTTTGTTTTCCTACAATGTCATAAAGTAGTTGATGAAGCTTCACAAGTTTTACGGCATTACAGGAAAAGTGAATAAAAATTGAATTTGTTGCATAGGTCATAAGATTTACTGCAGGAGATGGTCTTAAAACCTATTGGAGAATAGCCCTTGATACAACAGTATTCAGCTTTGGTTTTTAAAGGATAAATGTCATGAGATGGAAAGACACAATGGCTGACATTGATCAAAAGCAACCTTTCATCTGATACTTGTGGAAATCATAGCAAAACAGTTCCTATTTTTAAGGTCTTTAAAAGGCACGTTCTCTCTTTTAACCTAACTTCAACATTCAATGGTATTTCAATAGAACTTTTAAAATCAAGACTTTAACTGTGGGTTTTTACAATTTTTGTTTTTTTCGTCCTTACCTTCCCTAGTAAGGTAGAGTAATTTGAAGTATTTGCATAAGAGTAAATCACCATCCCTGGAAAATGAGATCCTTTACTCCACCTCACTTGTATAAACAGAAAGTGATTGAACAGGAGCGTGGAGAGAGATTTCTGAGATTAGTGGTGCTTGGAAATTGTGTGTACTCTGCTGCCTTACATAGCTGTACAGGCAAAAGGTAACAACACAGGCTGTTCAGGCTAGATAGACTGTCATAACATGCACTGGAAAAGCATAAGATCTTGCTCTTTTCTAAAGGCTGTCACCCCAATCAACTATTTATTTTGCAAGAGCTCTGAAGTTGATTTACTTGCAGAAGAGTTTCTCAAGGCAATTATACCTATAATCACCACGCTGTCTAGACCTTATCAGTGCAAAATTAGAAAAATAAGAAATTAGAAAACTATGCCTGAAGCAAAATGTGTTCATTTAGAGTATAAATATCTTTACAACTTTCAGAGAGGTGATTAACCTTAGAATAGTAGTCAAACAAAGTACAGGTAACGCTTACATCCCTACTAAATATGCTCTCCTGAAACAACATTTTGCTTCTTAGGTCTTGTCAGCCTGGAGTAGATCTCTGATGAGATTTGACAGTGGACTTTCAGTATATAAAGTGGAGGTAAAAGAAAGAAGGGGACAGGGTAATGGTTTCAAACTAAAAGACGGATATAAGTTTTCTACACTAGGGATAGTAAAGTACTAGAACAGTCTTGCCCAGAAATGTGGTGGATGCCTGGAGACATTCAAAATCAGGCTGGATGGGACTCTGAGCAACTTGATCTAGCTGTAGATGTCCCCGATCATTGCAGGGGAGTTGGACTACATGATCTGTAAAGGTCCCTCCCAATTTAAACAATTCTATGATTCTATTTGCCAGTAATTAATTTCTAATGCAGACAGATATGTTTTAAGAATATACTTATTTTGTTCCACTGCCACAGTAATTCTGAGACTCTATTCATCAATGCTTGCAAAATCCATTGAGATACTTAGCTGAAAGATGACTTTGCTACAGAAATTTGTAATATCTGTTCTTATCCTGATACAATGAAAGTAGCAGAATTAAGTAATCCAGCAATGAAACAAAAAGTGTTTGATAATGTCTTTACTGTAAAATTTTGGGTGCATTTTGGTTTCTTGCTTAGTTATTTTTTCACACTAATTGGAATTTAAGTGTGCAGTGAACTAATTCTCCTGAGTTTACTTAGCAGGATTTCTGTTCACAGCCATATACTGTAGTTTTCATTAAAAGGATAATGATAAAAGTCACACGTTATTTTGAGTTTTAAATTTTGCATATAATAGAGTGGTGCAAATCCCATTACTCAAGCAACATCTGCCCTTGGTCCCTTAATCAAAATCTCCCATATCATTCTCTTCCTGTAAATCTTCAAAGCACAACAGCTTGTGACTGCTCCAGGGGGAAACAGTATTTCCCTCAGGCAGCCAGATAATTTGAGGCCCCTTCATAATCAATTAATTGCCAAATGTCTTCTGTTTAACTGTATCTATCCCTCCTGAATCAAAAATTTACATCAGGGTTCTCAAGCAGTAAGAGGTCACCAAAGAGAAAAGACAGGATAGAAAATCCAAAAATCAAAATGGGATTTACTTGCAAAATGATAAACCAAGTAATTTTCCAGAGGAATTAGCTGGTGCTGAACAACAAACATTCAAAATGTTAGCTAGCAGCAGACAAGTACCTGGAGGAAGGAGAACTTGCAGCACCTCATTAACTGGCAAATTCATATGAGTAACTGCCAACAAAGGAGATAACCAGGAGTTAAAGCACACAAACATACCCTTTTGTATGCAGAATGCATGCAAAAGAGTCAAGTCTTTTATGAGCAACAGGTGATGCTAAAAAATACTAAAAATACTGCCTTTTGTTTGTTATTTCTGTTTTAATGGAATATCAGAATTGAGCTAAGTATTAAAAAAATCAGTGGGGAGACACTTTTAATTAACAATGTATTTAGGATTTTTATACATATACACAAAATAAGTTTCATTTGGATTAAGATCATAGTCTAAGCATTCAGTTTCACTTTATATCTGCCTTATCATGCAGGGCTACAAACGTGTAATTTTAACATATATTTCTTCAAATACTTGTTCAATCTTATCTAACTAGCTGAGTATTAATAAAAATGAATGTGTGGCTTTTGGATGTGTGTGCTAAAAATTGTTAAAACATTCCATAAGCTATGATAAATACATAGCTGACTAATACATAATGAAGACGGTAGCACCATATCCACAATGCTTGCGTGCTTGCACTTTGAATAATCACATATTTATGAAGAGAGAAGACCCACTCTAAGCTCTGCTAGCACTGAGGAACTAACCAATGTTATAGTCTAGTTTGGGCTTGTATATCTAAGTATGAACTGTGTTATGGGTGATTTTTTCTCCCATTCTGGAGAAAAAGAAATCACAAGGGTGATTTGCAAAACCAGAAAAGTTTATGCAAAATAGTTGCAGTGTTTGCATTCTTGGAAATATTCAAAACTTGACTGAATCTAACTTAACTCAGCTTTTATCAAGATGTTGGAGTAGATGTGCCCGAGGAGTCCCTTCCAACTCAAGTGATTCCATCACTCTCTAAGAAGCCTGAAGCGTATTCAGATCAATTAATCCTTTTCTGTATTTGTTACCTGCTACATTAATGTCAATTTCTCATTTAATTAAAGAAGGTGAAAATTGGTACTTGCTACAAAATGCCAAAGAAAATTCACCCTTTTTTCACTATAAATTGCGTGGATTCTAAGAACAGCTTAACAGCTCTTTACAGCATTACGTTAAATTTTCTTCTAGGATAGCTTGATCAAACTGTGACAAAGATGTCACACTCAATTCCTTATTTGTGTCAATGCATTAACATTGTTAATAACAATATGCAATAACATTGGGAACTATTGTTGCTTAGCCCACTCTGCTACTAAATAGATCTTAGCTTAGTTTCTACCTCTCTGTATGAGGAAGATCAACAGCATACTGCAGAAAGCACTGCAAAGACACGCAACAAACTTGCATGTCTTTGCAGTGCTTTCTGCAGTATGCTGCAGAAATACAAAATAAATCAGACTAGTATGATTTATTCACTGTTAGGTGTATAATGTTTGGCAGAAATACTAACCTAGACATCTGTGGAGGAATAACCCCATGTCATAGGGACTACTGAGCTGGAAAACAGCTTTGCAGGAGAGGACCTGGGAGTCCTGGTGGGCATCAAAGCGAGCATGGGTCAGCAATGTGCCCTTGCAAGAAAGAAGGCTAAGGGTATCCTGGCTACATTAAGAGGAGGTTGAGGCTGGTAATCTTGCTATTTTCTTAGGATTTGTGAGCCAGAGTCCTGGATTAACTTTGGGCTGCTCACAAGGTAGACACAGACATACTGGAGAAAGTCATGTGATGGGTCACAAAAATGATTAGGAGCCAGGAATATCCATTCTATGAAAAAAGGCTGAGAGCTAGACTGCTCAGAAGGACAGGAGGTAGCTTGGGGAGGGTGGTTGGCTTATAGTTGAAGGGAGGGTGTAAAGAAAATGGAGTTGGGCTTTTTTCAATAGTATCCAGAGAAAGGACTATATTGTGTTTACATGGCAAGGTTTTGATAGTAGGGGGGACGCATGAGTGGTATCTGTGAGCAGAGCCCAGCACTACTCCATGTCAGATCAGAGCTGGTTCCAGCTGCTCCCAAAAGGGATGTGCTACAGAGTTGAGCCATTAGAGATGGTGGGTGCTTCTGAGACAGCAGATTTAAGGAAAGGAAAAACTCCTGTACGAGAGTAGCTGGGAGAGAAGAGAGAGAAAAAATGAGAAAAACTTTGAAAGAGCCTTAGAGTGGGAAATGGCCATAGATTTCAGGCAAGTGTTTATTAGAAATTACAATCTGTTGTCTGGCATATAACTTGTAAGCCTGAACTTTCTGGAACCACTTGGAACTTGGTGAATTTGGTACAGTTCACTTAGTTCCATGTCCCACTGAAGCAAAGCGATCACGATTCTCTTCAACTACGTTTGTCATAATGCTCATATTTTGGTTTTAAGTTTTGTTCGTAAAATATAAAATCTAAATTCTGCTTTGTCTACCTTGTCAACACAATTTTTGAGCAAAAAAAAATTCAGCCCAGTCCGTAATATCAGAATCAGAAATCAGAACTCTGTCTCACATAATGTCTTCTAAGATAATACAGGGTTCTCTACACACTTGTCATAGCCCTGGTCTACTCCTATCCTGCCTGCAGTGTCACTCTTCTATCCATTTTCATATACTCCAGTTTCAAACCATTTTGGAATTATGCCAGTAACCACCTATTATGAGTGCTACTTTTTCCAAGAATTAATCAAAATGTGCATTGTGAGATGTCAGATTGAATCAAACTGGACCCTGTAGATTTGCAATTTAATTTGTTTCGACTTCTCCCTCTATTAATTCCTCTAACAGAATGCAGGACATTTCTGAATGAGTGCGTGGATAAACATGCAAATGTATATATAGCTATTCAACTTTAAATTGTTTCATCTTCATCATTTATCTTCATTTTTTTTTTATTTCTACTCTCAATCTGCAGTGCTTTACATACAGTTTCTTGAAAAAAATTATCCCTCATATTCATCACAATCTTGTTTCTAGATGTACTGTATCATCATAGCATAACAAGATCCAAAAGTTCAAATTCTAATCTGTTCCTCTATTCTTCTTAGCAACACACAGTTTACCAATTTGAGCTGGCTCTAATTTCCAAAGTCATTTAATAATCTCTGGTGATCAAATGAAGTTATCTGCAATATCATAGTTCTTTTGCTGCATAGCACACAAGTATTATTTCTTCTTTTTCTTTTTCAATGTAATTGTATTGAAAATTCTGAAAAAATAAGGCATAACAAGAATGGCTATGTAGTACACAAGCCGCAAAAGGTTTGCCCTACATTTACTGAAGTGTGATATAACAATTCCACAAAATGCTGGATCTGCTGCTCTGGTTGGCACTTGTGCACTATACTACACTTCAGCTTCTTTCCTTCTGAAAAGCCACAGAGAAGAACCCTGCAGGGATCGTTTTTACCTAAGTATTTGTATTTATTTTCCACAAACAACATTTAAAGACCCTTGGAAGTCAACTTTTTTCAGTTAATGTTCTCTGAAAAATCAGAAGCATGACTCATGCATGCACGAGATTTAAAGCACAAGAATACTCATAAATGTTGTTTTCAGCTCTATTTTAACTACTTAGAGCTATACACAACTTCAGTGTACTGCTACTACAGATGGAGTACTTTGGCTTCAGAAGTACTGTGCAATAAAACTTTAGCATGATATATAGATTAAAAAGAACAACTCAATCTTTAATGTGGGAACTAAGTAACGTAACAATGAATCCATGGTGACTATTCAAAATGAATTTCAAGAAAAAGAGCAGTTGAGACGCTTAATAAAAACCTGTGAAGCATTCAGATTGAATAACGTAAGCAGAATGCAGCAATATAAATCTTCTTAATTTACATCCAGGGCTTCATTATGCATATTTTATAGCACTCCACAGAACTTTAATTTACAGATTTTTGGAATTTTACCAACCCCAAAAGAAGTGCTAAACATGCCTGTTGGAACATTCAACCAAAGTAAGTCACTGGAGATTTCCTTAATGAGTGCAGAATTATCATTTATTTGCATTCTTAGTAGATTTAAAGCAGTAAGGCCTATTAACAAGATAATGGTAAATGCTATTTGAATGTTAGTCTTCAGCAAACTACTCACTAAAATGAATAACTCAATGTACAAATTTCATAGTATGTAACTAAATTGAGCAAGCATTTGCTCCGCTCATTTCAATAAGTAATTTGACTCAAAATGGCTAGTTACTGAACAATGTGCAGTTGAACAGACTCAAATTACTTCAATAAAAACTGTCGCCCTTGTCAACTTTCTCTGATAATTTTCCTAAATATTGAGCAGCATATACAAAAAGAAATAGAAACTTGACATTATAAGCTCAGTATAGAACTAAGAAAATTTTGCTGGTGAAAGCACAATCCATGCATTTTAATTATTTTCACAAACCTGTTCATTTAAAAAAATGCAGACTAACTGTGCATTACACTACAGATTGGAAATGCTTGGTCTTCATTTCAGCTCTGGAAGCTATAGTGATTTTTAAGGGCCCAGAAAAAGGACAAATTTGATTTAAGAACACAAATGTGACATCTGTTGATTGGACAAGAGTTAATTCTATGACAGTATGCAATTCTAGTACCCTTCTTAGTGAAATAAACAACCATCCCAATCATGCACGCATTGGAGTGACTAGCACGTCTCATGCCACAGATGACTGCACAACTGATTTCCATTATGAGCTGGAGAATGCATTTATCATAGCAAAAGAGCAGTTGCCTAATAAACTACTAAAATTAGATTGGACAGCATTATATTATACACGGAATTATCCTGATCCCTGGACCTCACCAAAAGTTAACTTTGACAAAGTTCCTCTCTCCAAAACATAATTCCTTATTATTTAATCATTTAACGAAGTTTAATGCATTATTTTTTTAATTTCCTTTATCAGAATAAGTTTTGAATAAGATGGAAATGGGAGACACAGACTGTACAGTGGTCCCATCCCAGCATGCTCCACAACAGCCCTGAGACAAAAAAATGCAGTTGGTTGGTTTGCATCTTTTTAGCTTCTGTTATATTTTATTTGGTTTTGTTACATTTTTCAGGTAAAAATTTTTGCAGCATTGAAATACTTGGTTCTCAAACTCTTTACAGTGCAAATACAGATGATAAAGTCAGGAAATCAAGAAGATATAGGAGTTTGGTGCATTTTTCTACAGGGCTTCCAATTAGGCAACCAAGACTGCACAGACTCCTTCATTAATAGTGATGCACTAATTCAGGAAGTGTCTTCTGTTATCCTACTGCACTACAGCTTTAATGGCACAAATTGATTTTATTCTTCACAGTAGGTTTAGTCCTCAGGATTTTAGTCTAAATTGAGGAGGCGTTTAGAAGACATCACACCTCCTTTCCTATTTATACACCAAAGGTACTTTAAAGTCTTGGCAGGAAAATGTAAGCATCTATGTCTCAGTCTTAGCCCACAGTTGGGACAAAGCAAGCAGCTGGTTATCAGAGTGGTAAAGGCACAACAAAATATACATGTCATTCAGGTATATTCAAACACTGCACTAAATATTCAGGTCCCATGCAAACATTTAAACTATTAAATTCCAAAACAGGACACTTTTTTGAAAATTATGAATCTGACTGCATCATTCACGTAACCAAATGTGAATACCTAAAAACCACAGAAGACAATGGAGTAAGATTTACTTGCTACTTTTGGAATATTTGCCTTTTGACATGTTTTAATTTTAGTTAAAAATAACTTTTTTCATCAATGTAGACTAATTTGAAAGCAGTGATCCTTAGAGCTTCTATTATGACACACTCTGCTGGACCATGCTGTGAAAATATGCTGTGTAGAGGTTATAATTTACATAAACATATAGATAGCTTTTTTAAAAAAACAAGCATTAACAAGCTAGATTGGCTACATTAGATAGTGAACATTTGGAATTTCTTTTCAGACTATTCTATCTGTAAACAGTGGGGAATTTATGAAATATTTATACTGTGTATAATGAGTGACCTCTAAAACTGCTGATTATCATTTTGTCGCTCAATAACTGTATTAACGTCTCTAAAGACAAATGCTGAAATATGATCACATGCTGAAAGCTTCAGGATACATTTAGTTATAGGGTTTGCATATTAATATGAAGGTTAAGTCAAAGCATAGAGTATCAAAATTGGTGAAATGTACTGAACTCCCACTACTATAGACTGGAACTTAGCATATACAATCTAGAAGCAAGGACACGGAATACAAAAAACAAAACAAATGAAAATAAATACTCATTAAAAAGCGCGCCTTTGTTTGCTCATCTGTACCTGTAATCACTATGAACACAGTTTTTAAATTGTGACCAAGAGAAATGAGAGAATGTATGAAGATAGACAGTCCTGCAAGGTCTAAATTCATTCCAGCAGTGTGCTGATGCCAAAATTCTATACCAGCAAACATTTTTCATTTAAAAAAATTGACAGACATGCCAAAATATTGACTAACAAATCATTATGAGATACAATATTGGTTATTCCTTTATTTTTTTCTTGTTTCTGGCCCGATAAATGTAAGTAATCCAGCTCACCTTGTATATTTCCTATACATAGACAATTGTAGGCTAATGCAAAACCAGGGATTATTTAAATTTTAAAGCAAAACAAACAAAAAAAAAACAAAAAATCAACAAGATCTACTGGTGGTATTGTGATTGCTTTTAACACAGATCAGAAAAAAATTCTGTCAAGAAAAATAGTTAGGAATAGAAGGAAAGATTTTAAGGCTTATAGTATTAGCAGAATATCTGGCAACATGGATGGGGATTGCGATTCTCCTGATATCTGTTTCATACACGTGTGTGAATACATAAATGTACTGCCTGTTTACTTACAAAATTTTTACTCCTTTGTCGCTTATGACAACTGCATCAATGGATTGAACATTTTTCAGCTTCATACTAAATTCATGATATTAGCTTAGTGTTTTATACTTCTCTACAAAGCAATTACTGTTTTTTCTTCTTGCTAGTCATGCTTTTGGAAGCCAAGGCATTCCAGTATAATCAGGGGTTTAGGTGACAAGCACCTTCATGTAAAGAACTCAAGTCTTTTGTAACATGCACCTTCAGGCTTATCTTACACTGTCAGAGGCAGCAGCGGGCAGCAAGATTTACTCGTCATTAAAAATAAGAACGCTCCTGCTTTGTTTTAATCTGTCATTTTATAAGCAACAGTTCTGTCAATAGAGGACTTCCAAGCCATGCACAGCCATCAAATAAGTCCAAGCTATCAATAACTACTGTGCCAATGATGTATAGACAGATTCAAACATACACTAGGAGGTCCCTGAATCAACATTAATAACTTCTGTAGCCTACCAAACTTGGTTACTAGTCTGATAAAATTTTAATTACCCAACATCAATCACATACTGTGGGGCAGTGTTGCTGCTCTTAGCAGCTCTACTAAGATTACTGAAGAGAGCTGTAATATGAGATCCACAGGAATGCTAATAGTTGCACAGATTTTTCAAGACAATTTTTAACCAAATGAAAGATTTGCCATTAGTTCAGAAGGATCCATCTATGTGGTGCAATCATTGACATAATGGCTGATACGTCCTTCAGGTGAAATCAGTCCTACACAGGACACTAGCAGAAAATATAAATTACTAACTTATTATTCTGATTAGACTATCATCCTTCATATAAGGATGCATTACACAACACAGAGTTTCTTGGACTCAATATTTTGCTTAAGAAATACAGATCCAATGACCCTGAAAGACACTTTTTTTTCTTTTGGTATTGAAAAGCATATTTTAATATGAAATTAACTTAAAAAAAAAGTTATGTTTTGCAAAGTCTCAATTTTAAGTCAGTAGTGGTAGCATGAAAACTTTCTAATTCTACCCTAGCTGTGATTCTGTGACAGTACTGACTGCTAATAGCATTTGTCGCCCATGTAAAAGCTATTACAGAAACACAGTAAGACGACTAGAAATTTCTAGTAATATCTTGTAGAATCTCTCCTTTCCAGAAGGCAATACTGATTTAGTCTATGAAATAATGTGTGTTTGGGTTTTGTTTTTTTTCCTAACACAGCAGAGGAAGAGTATTTTCCTTATATAAATGTATATGGATACACATAGAGACTCAAAATATATCTATATATATAATATAGAAAATAGAAAGCTAAATGGATAGATAATGTTTCAGTACTAGAAAGTAGTATTACTTTTTTTTTTTATTGTCATAATAAGTAACTGTGTTACTGACCACAGAAAAGTTATATTAAATCTCTTTTTGCCGTTCATAAATAACACATTTCTCTCTATGAAATAAAAAAACACCAAAACCAGTATCTGGCATTATCTAATAAATTTCAACAGCTTTTTTTTTATTATTATTTTATAGATCTTTTGGTAAGGGTGGTAAGGTATTGGAATAGGCTGCCCAGGGAACTGGTGGAGTGACTGCCCCTGGAGTTGTTCAAGAAAGAGGTAAATGCGGCACTGAGGAACTTGGTTTAGTAAGCATGGTGTTGATGGGTTAATGGGTGGACTAGATGATCTTAAGTCTTTTCCAACCTTAATGATTCTATGGTCTGGCCAGCTTTACCAATTTCTTAGGGCAATGCAAAGATGCTATCTAGGCTTTTTTCCTTAAGATTCCTGAAAAAAATAAAAGCAATAAAGTCTTCCTAATGCTACTGATACTAGGATAGTAAGTTGCCATTCATGCACTCTACTACTGTGACAACAGTATCCTAATTTTTCCCTTTTCAGTATTAATATATAAGCTTGCAGGTAGTGGAAGCACTAAGACAAGAATCTGAAAATCTTTCATTATCAGATAATAAAAATACCCTCATTCAGCTCTCTATATCTGATAATATTCCCATCTTCACATTAAAAGCTATAATTAATTTTAATATATTTAAATATGCTACTATTATAATATGCATGTGTTACAACTGGTAACCTGAATACACAACTGCTACTCACTAGCTCCCTCATTAAAATACTCCAGGGGCACTCAATGCTAGTAGAAGTTCTCTTAAAGACAAATAAAGGGAGTACTTTACACAGCATTGTCAGCAGTGCTGATGTAGGAGATTGTGGAAACAAATACCAGTAGGTTTACAAAGAAAATTCCTGCACAGAAAGTCCATAAATGCATACTGAAATAAGTAGCTATAAATGTGCTCCCTAATATCCTAGTACAAGAGCTAAAGAGAAAAGGGGAATAGCCCACAAAATCTGTTTAGGCTCTCTTGTTCATCCAAAACAATAAATAGCGTCAACCCTTGGCACTACTGGGGTCATAAGCTAGCTGGATCACCAATCTGACCTAGCAGGACATTTTACACTTTTACATTCTAATGCAATCTCTTCAGATTTCTCTTTATTGTAAGCACTTTTTCCCCAGAATCTACATATTATCATTTCTGTGTCCCATTTGTAGGCTGGAGTCACCTCTTTTTATTTCCCGTTAAATACAGTTGAATTTGTTCCTAGAAATGGCTTTTTAACTTATGGTGATACAGAGGTCAGGCTTTTGTTATGGATGATATTAGGGAAAGCCTTCTCACAACTGCATCAGATCAAGTAATCTAACATAATCATGGAAAATGTTATTGCTTAAGACTATGTAGTCTGCAAAAGAAGGCACAACTGAATCCAGAAACTGGTTTTCTCTGCATTGTGCCACAAACAGCTAATTTCCCAGGACCCTACTTTCTGTATATGAGAGCATATAGCCTTCAATCCTAGCTAGAAGCAAGGGAGGAGTGACTTAAATATTTCTGTCAGAATATAGGGAATGCTGTTTAAACTGGATCATAGCACCACAAGATAATTCAAATTAGAAGGGGCCTAAGGAAGCCTTTAGTCTTCTGCTCAAAGTATGCTGAGCTACGAGATCAGATCAGGTTGCTCAAGGCTTGATCCAGTCCTGTTCCTAAAAGCCTCCAAGGACAAAGATGGAAAAAACTGCCCTGGAAAATCTGTTCCACTGCTTGTCCTCATGAGAAGAATAGTTTTCCTTATATCCAGATTGCCCCTCTCTTGTTCACCTTTTATGTCTGTTGACTCTTATCCTCTGTCATAGGTTCTAGGCCTGGTTCAGCCTGGTTCCTTGACTAAATGGGATGGGGTGGAGACCCACAGATGCACACCCTGAAATTAAGGGGAAGGAGGAAAGAGGAAAGTCAGGGAGATGGGCCTAAAAACAAAACAGCAGCAACGAGGTAAGGTAGAAAACTGATTTATGAAATGTGAGATAACAATATGATACAGTGTAATTGGAATTGAAGCTAATAAATTAAACAAAATGAGAAAGCGTCCAAAACCGAAGGCCTTACTCTAACGCTGAAGGTGAGACAGCTACTTTCCTAGTACAGTGCAGGATGCTCTCAACCTGCTGTGCTGCCAGCTCATTCCCAGTTTGCCAGCTACCAGCACCTCCAGGGCATCCTCAGTAGAGCTACTTCCCAGTTTGTACTGCTACAGGGGGCTCTTGCTTCTCAAAGTAGGACCTAGCATTTGTCATGGTCATCCCTGCTGGATTTCATAACATTCCTAGTGTCCCATTCCTTCAGCCTGTCTAGGTCCCTCTGAATCGTGGCCCTGCACTCAAGAATATCACCAATTCATCCTCCTCTTGACATACACACACACACACTCTGGTGTGCCATCTCTAAACTTGAAAGTACAGTCCATTCACCTCCTCCAGGTCATTGATAAAGATGATAAATAGGACAAGTCCCAAGATAGACCCTACAGCACTGTTTGTTACATGCCTCTAGCTAGACTATGACCTATTAACCTGTTAAACACTACTCTCTGAGGATGATCATCCAGACAGATTTTTAATGTAGTTTTATACTCACATATAAAAAAAAAGTTCTAGCTTTGAAATAAAAATATTGTGAAGATTCTGTTCAAATCCTTGTTAAAGCTGAGGTTAATGACATCTGCTACTCTCCTGTCATACACAAGTCCATCATTTCATTACAGAAAGCAATTGTGGTGGTCAGGCATGATTTGCCCTCAGTAAATCCTTGCTGACTGCTCCAAATCACTTTCTTCTCCTTCATGTGCCCAGAAACGTGTTCCAGGAGGACTCACTCCATGATTTTCCCAGCTGTGTCAGCAAAATCAGGACATCTGGTCATTTAAGCTTAATTCCACTTTCAAATTAAGCACATTGTACAGGTCATAATAAAGTGAAGCCAAACACTCACCTTCAAACAATAGCATCTGTCTCACTGATGAAAGCAGGATGATTTCAGCAAGTTGGAGTGTGCATACCCAAGCATGTAAGTGCTAATTAAAGTTACCTTAAATAACAAAGAGGTATTCTTTGAAACCAAATTCAATGACTGAGAAGGGAGCATGAACACTGGGGAAAAGGTACAGACATTTATCAGGAAGAGCACAATGCATTTCTAATTTTCTGAAGCATGGAAAGTGCCATATGTGGTTCTTTCAGATCTACAGCTTAGGTTTCATTACTCCCTACCTATAATGATTTGCTGAAAGTGTGTAATATCAAATGTTAAAAACATAGAAATTACACACTGCCAGGGAACAGCTGGGGTAGTCACACTGGGTACTGGGGTGGCTCTGTGGCCAGGTCTAGGCTGCTTTTGCACATCAGGAGGTAGAGGCCAGGACCAGGACTGTTGATGAGAACCAGGGACAGCTGAGAGCAGGCTGAGGCCAGGCCAGAATGTCAGTCCCAGTAGGTCTGGGCCCATGCCATGGCCAGGCACAGGCAGCAGTACCATGGAACAAGTGCTGGGACCTTGGCTGAAAGCAGCACCCATGGATGCTGCAAAAATGCCCAGCAGTAAGCAGTACTGCGATCCCTCAGTCAGACTTGCCACATGCTGATGTTTTGGGTTAATTGGCTGAAGGTAGCATCCATGGGCATGGCTCAACACTAATTATGGTCTCCTCACAGCCAGCAGCACGATGAGGCTACCCTTGGCTGCACTCACCCTCAGCCCTAGTAAACAAAGCTTGGTCAAGATGTGCCTTTTGAGAGGCAACCTATACTGACACTTGCACCTGAGTCTCATAAGTAGTGGATTTTATAAGGCAGGGGAATTGCTCACATCCTATCAACTGCTACGTAACTTCAACATTTGCAATCAACAATCTGAGGCATCACTGCCTGAACTCCATTAGCTTGTTAAAAATGTAAATGTACTTATGTTTACGTGCTCCACACTATTGGCACATTTTGCAGACAGAAATTCAAGTTTATACCCTCAAAATCAAGTTTCACATTAGCACTTTAGAATTAGTTATTTATTGTTTGCAATGTCTAAAAAAAATTACTAAAGCAACTATATCAACTTCTAGCATTTTGCCTTCCCCGTATTCTCATTCTCCTTCTACGTGGACAAAAAAGGTAATGAAGTTGCATTCATTTATCCATAATGACTATGCAAGTTCATCTATGTTACAGTTCAATATTATTTCCTCATAGTACTTCAAGACTGAAGCAAATTGTTTATTATTTTATAAGAGACTTATGTTCTTATTCATACATTGATGCCAGCACTAAATCACTGGTAACCCATGAATGCAGTGATGGTCAGACACTACCTTTTGGTTGGAACTGCAGGACAACAAATTGACAGTTCAGGCTTATAGCTGCTCGTTACCAGTGATTATCACACTTATTTTTATCTTTGATTATTTTTAACTGTAAGTTATTTCTAAATCTTCTATTAATTACAAGAAAGGAAAAAAGGAACCAGAGGAAAAGCCTACTGAAGCATTTAGATGCCCTGGTGCTAATATGAAACAGTCAATGTTCATTTGTGTTTCTTCGCACTGCTCTGGGGTTTTGGTAGCAAGGCACTGGTTTATCAGCCTACATTTTCAGATGCACAATATCCAAAGTGTCAACCTGTCAGTTTCTAATGGATGAACCTAGAATATAGCAGGAAAGCCTTAGGGGAAGAAAAGAGAAGAAAAGTTTTAAAAATGCTTGGAATGAAAAATTAATGTACTTACATAAGCTATTATTTTAGTAGTTTATAAAAAATGACTTCAAATCAGAAATTGTTAGTGGACAGTGCATTCTCTAGATTAACATGATTTTGAAATACACTTCATGAAAGCATTTCATAACTGCTCTCTTTTTATTGTATTGTTGCTTATGATTAAAAGTCTCAACTTTTTAGTCAACATTCCTATTAACTTAGAATGTATTTATGGATGTTCATTGCTCTGAAAAGCAGACTCCACCTATTATGTGTCTGAATTTGTTTTTGAGTACTAATTTCTATTGATTCTATAGCATGGAGTCCTGATTACTTCTTCATTCTTATATCTGAAACATGCACTATAGCTTGTAGACAGCTCCCAGCTTGCATGAGGGCAGTGATGATTTTAAAGAAAAGGCACAATAGACTACAACACTGCATATTGCTGAGCTTTCAGCACAGCAGTAAACTGAATCCAGATTAGAAAAATGACTACACTGGAGACACCATCCCACATATCAGTCTTTCTTGCTTACCATATGTCACAGTTACACTATAATATTTACCTGTTCTATATTTTAACAACTCATCTCTACATTTTGAAGAGTATTTAAATGAGACAAATCATACATTTCTGTTGCCTTCTATTTAACTTCAACCTTCAAATAAAGTTAATAAATACGATAGTCTATCAATCTATGGGCCAATTGAGACTTCATTACATTTTCTTAGCAGTTATCTTTTCCCAGTATCAAATACTTTTGTGACATATGTTGCATTCAAGTTTTACATGTAGTTTTACATGGAGTAATAAAGTAGTATGATCATCACAGCAAAGAGAGAACAGAACTCAATGTATATCCTCGGTGAGTAGGTCACAAATCATAATTCAAATCACAAATACAAAAATAATTCAAACACAAATCACAAATTCATTTTGGATAATTTATTTCTGGATTTGATAACAAAGGAAAGTAAAAGGTTTCCTACCTTGTGATGAAAGCACTATGACAGAGCTCAATGAACTTCAATATGGATTCTAAAACTACAGAGGTTATTTTCAATCAATTTTCCTAGAATTACAGCTATTGTATATCTTAATAGCATGAAGTCTTGGTTTCAAACAGTTTATGTGGCCAGCAGTTTTAGGCAATTATTTGAAATCTCAAATTTGGCACTGGTTTTAAAAATAGAGACATCCCCATGTAGTAGATTATGCTTCTTCCCTGTGTGCATAACCAGACAAGGAGAAGAGGATAACTGAAAAGGGATTTCTGATGTCTCAGTAACTTCAGAAATATTTTAATAATACAAACGCTTTTATCCAAAGCAATAACTTTAAACCACTTCAAAGCACTTTATAAACACAGTAAAATAAGATGACTGAGGATCAAGAATGTAATGGATTAGACAAAAAGAATAATTGAAGTTTTTGCTAGTAGTTTAACAAATCTTCATGAATAACAGCCAAAGATTTCAAATATGTCTAATGAATTTGGATGTCTCTATTATATATGACAAATACATTAAAAATGTTACTAGATTTGATTTTTAGAGGAAGCATAATTAACATTTTTTCCCTGACATTAGACATCTAAACTATTTAGTCACTTTGAGGAGGATCCTGTCAGTTAACAGGACGCTACTTGCTGTGTCTCATTAATGCAAGCATATGCTCCTCTTACTCATAATTAAGGATAATTTCATACAGGACCATTTTACTTCATGTGAAAACACGGAAAATTTCTGTGCCTGCAAGAACTGGAAAAACTCTAACACTGTATATTTTTGTGTATGTATGAATGCCAGTTGTACTTAAACTTACAATTGAAATACTTACATTTGTTTGCTAGTATATATTGTGATTTATCTTATTTAGCTTAATAGAAAACTGATTTATATTTTTTTCCAAATATAACAACATTTTGACGCTAGCACCTAAATATTAGAAAGTTATGTCTTAATTTTTTTTTGTCTTAACATTAGAAAAAATTTAAAATAAATAGAATGCTTTTGAAAATAAATATCATAAATGTTTGGTTTTTTTTTTTTCTCTCCAAAAGAGAAAGATTAGGATAACAATTTTGCAGTTATTTTGCCATAGATCACTATATAACTCCAACTTTTGGTACATTCCTAAAGTTGCAGAGTTTAATCAGTTTGATCAAGTTTTATATATTTACAAAATTGCAGAATGGTTAAGGTTGGAAGGATATTTGGAAGTCATGTACCTTCTTTTGAATACAGTACTGAGTCTTCCAAAGTTAGTTACAGAAATCCTGAAGTTAAATACTGTTTCTGGAAGCCATTTGCAACTGTAGCAATCGATGATGAATGCTGCTACTCATTTTCTTAAGTTTGCCCAACTTTTAAGGTTTTTTTTTTTCACTTTTCTTAATTTAAGCCAGCTTTACTCATTTAGATTCAAACAGTTCATGCTGACTGTACATATCATTCTGCTATGAGTTATTCACTTATTTATCTTAATTTACAGCAAAACTATGCCTATTTCTGAGAGTGGAGCAATGAGGACTATGTCCTGATCTGGACTGCAAACTTCTGCAGCTGTACCATCTGATAGCTTCTGATACTATCCTAGCTGAAAGCCAATATGCAGGTGCTGAATTACCTTCAGCTGACAAATGCCCAGTAGAGAATGGCACTCAGGATCTCAGTCAGACTTGTCACATGCTGACTTTTAAAATTACTTTCAAATTATTTACATGTGCTCACTGCATAGTTAAGTTTCTGAGATCTCGAAATGTCTGGCTATAATTGTACCTTCCCACACTTTTCAGTGATGACCAGATTTAACGACAATACTCAGAGAGAACCTACTGAGAGTCTACTCAAGAATACAACAAGAAATAAATGTTAGCTTCCCTTTTAATTATCGCTCACAGCTTTTCTCATCTTAGATGGGATAATAATCTAACTTCTATTGACTCACGTATCAGCAGCCTGTTCAATGAAGATATTTGATATGCACAAAGAAGGTTGAGATAAATAAGTAGACTGTAACCAGGAAAACTTACCAGAGGGGTATAGGTAAAGACCCTGGAACTAATAGGACAAGAATACTAAACATAATGATCATGAGTGGGAGGGGGTTCTGAGAACAAAAGAACCACAGCCCTAAGATTTGGAGACAGGAAAGAAAAATAGCTGAGAGATCTGTGCATGAAAAACTGCAATATTACATTATTGCCTAATTCTGTATCCAGAGAGGGTAAAGATTTGGGAAATATTTAGGGTGTGAAACATAAGTGAAAATTACTTGCAGGATCCCTTCCACTGGTCATTTCAGTAGGTAGAAGTTACATAGCATCTCAAACAGGAAATTATGAGAAGAGAAAAAAATATACACAGTGATAAAGGAATTGAACATAGCCCAGAAAAAATGTGCATGCCTGAAATTGTTTGGGTTTTTTTTTTGTAGTACTTTTATGAAATACGCATAAAATCACACACGTGTTTTTCCAGTTGATTACTAACTTGACACTTTTTATCCTCTAATAGTCAACTAAGTGGCCAACAGTGCTCAGCATTTCCACAAATCACAGCTGAGGAAAAAGAATACCTTCACTCTAAAACATTAACTTATACTTAGAAGTCCAAAGGTATCTAAAAGACATTGTGAACTAGTGGGTACTGTTTCACTGCAACTCTGTGATTCTCTGAACAGTACCTGTAAAAGCAGACTTAGGGTAAAAGCATATCATAAGGATAAATACTACAGAGATGATCACCCAAAAATCTCTTAAGATCATTATTTCTGAATATAACTTGAATTGTATAAAGTAAATGAGGTCTGCGGCACACATTCAAAAGTGAGAGGAAATAAAATGAAGTCTAACTGCTTCTAGAAGTCCATGATGAATAAGACAAGGTGTTGCGTAATAACCAGTAAATCATCATGTAATTAATACTACTCACACAAGTGAACCAACTTAAAACCCTAAGATTGTGCCATTAAAATCTTAATGATTATTTCTTAACTGTGGACTATGCCATCTTAACAACATTACTTCACTTGACGTTGATGGAAAATTGAATCAAGCTAGAAATTTAAATAATTATTGCAAAAAAAATAGAGGACTAAAAAACAAAGTACAAAGGCAGCTGTACTTGATGATAAACAAATAACACAAGGTCTTGTACACTGATGTGCATTAGACTACTTAGACCGTGCACTGTACAGATCTTTATAATTACAAGGATCTTTGCTTAATTCTTTCCAAATGTGTTGTAAACCTAAATAATCGCATTCACATTGTTGGTTCTGGAAGTCAACAATGACGCTTAGTCCTTACGCTGATGTAAATGTCAGGAAAAGAAAATAAAGAGATTTTTTTATTAGGATTTATCTTAAATACACAAAGAAGTCTTGAGGTGGATTTAAGGGATTTAGGAAGACAGAGGAAGCTTGGAATCCTAATGTTAACTCTATCTATTTCACTGTTAACTATTTTGATTATATTGAATATTCCTGAGTGATTCATTATATTACTAGAAGGCTGCATTGGACAGTCTGCTCATTGTTAAATAGTTAGATGCCCATAAACCTGAAATCTGGTAATTGTTTTCAAGTTTTCCATATTAAAACTAGAATACGTTTACAAACTAGTAAGGAAAATATATTTCCACTATCTTTCCCCTCTGTATTGGATGATGGTAGGAATTTCTGGCAGTTTCAATTTTCTGGTTACCCACCTTCCCTTGACTTTTAATGAATTCCCTTATCACAGAGGAAAGTATTTGCACAACTTGCAGAATTCTTCAACACCAAAACTATCCCAGAGGTATTTCAGAATTAATTTTAATAGATTTTCTTTGCTGGAGAAATCATTCTACATTTCAACACTCACCATCAAATGACAATGCTACACACAGATATTTTTAATATTCTGTCCAGGTACACTCCTGTGGTTACTACTGCTAAGACTCCTTGCTCTACAACTGCTCCTGCTGGGGAAAAGGTGTTGCTATAGCTGCAGGCTAATAGTAACTGCCATGGCTGATTTGATGCCATTTAGTCTGTATCCATTCAAATTCAAGAAGAAAACCTGTCTCTGTCTTCCCTTTATATCTTTGGAGCTAATCACTTTTCATCACCAATAACAATTTTTTCTTTTTTCGTTTTTTAGTTGAAACATGGCAATTGAATACTTAAAATCAGACATTAACAACTAAATATGCTAATGGTAAAATGCAGATTTGTAACCCATACTTAATGAAAAGGAAAGCACAACGGTATATAGAGCTTTGGTCTAATGCATCCCTAAAGAGCATCTTAAGCATGCTTTATTTAAAACAATGTAGTTTTTAAAGCTGAGAGAAGGACAAGATCAAGAGGTATGTTACCTTCAAAACACAATGTAATATTTCATTTTATTCATTCTGAATTTTTTAATATTTTGTCCACTGACTGAAGAAAGCAGAATCAGATTCTCCTGTATTAAGCCATGTCACAATCAACATGCCTAATCCTTGCATGTCATACTGCGCTACAAATTTTCTTTCACTTCAACACCTAAGATCTGCTGTGCTGAAACTAAATAGAATCATGTGTTACCTGGTTTTGTTTTGTTTTTTGTCAGGACTCATGGCTCAATGCAAATTACTGGTATTTTCAACTTTCAACTGTTACACAGGGAATGTGCAGCATTACAATGTTTACTGCACTTTCACCCTTCCTTTTCCTTCTGGTAAGAAAGCTCTTCTTCATACCTCAGGATAATAATAAATTATCATGAAGTGCAAAATAGCCAGGAGGAAAAACTTCAGTTACCAGGAGCAAGATCACTAAGGTGAACTCTGTGCTATCACCTGGGGTTCAACACAAACTTCAGCTTAAAAACCACGTCTTTGCTCCGATGACGCGGATGTTGGTTTGTTTTTTTCCCCTGTGTAGCTTGTTTGCTTGCAAGCTGTCAATGTAGCTCATTTATGTTTAGATTAAAATCCCAGCCTTTCTAGGAATTAAATCCTGAAAAGCTATAAGACTGTGACTCAGGTTATCTGCAGCTTGGTGTGAAGGCTCACTGTCCATAACACTGTTGTAGTAACCATTGGTAAACACAGTATTTCTCTGGTGCAGTCAAGTAAAAGTTACATTAACGAAATTTCAGTTAAGATGACTTCATAGCAGTATTAGGATATGGACATGGTGCAGAGACCTCCAAAATGTTGTTTTCATACAGCTCAGCACAGAAACATGCAGAAACACCTCTAACTCTGCAGGCAGTCTATTAATCACAATGCAGCAATCCTGTCTAGTGTTAGTCCTAACTCATGAGAAGCTAAACACACTACTTGCCAATTCAGTTCCAGAACTAGCTTAAACAGAATTGGCTTAGGTGTTTAATATTATGGAAAGTCTAGGACTGCAGACTAAATGAAATTCCCAGACTTGAAATAACTACATTCTTTGAAATACTCAAAACATCCTAAAAACTTACTTCAGGGCATTTCTTTTGCTTGTCTTTTTTATATCCTCATTATTAAAGATTAAATCATGACTTTTAAACTACTTAATTGATCCACTGTCTAGTATTTTTGTAACAAAAGGGAAAAATGTTTGTTCTTAAACAACGTTCATATCAACACCATCAAAAGAAACCGGAAGGAAATTTTTAAAAGTACACGAGTTTGACATGTCACAGATGTTAAAATGTAGAGGAGACACTGTGTGCAATTTGATAGTAGCTGCAGTTGCAATATAGCACTACAAAAACATTTCTTCATCAGTACGAATCCTTCATTATTCACTGTTATTTGATATACTTTCAGTACTTATAGAATGACAGCTTTATCTCAATATAGCTGGTGAAAATATAAAATACAAAATACCTTGAAAAGGGGATTTTATCTCATAGATACTAGAATCGCAACCAAAGAACTGAAGTAGCGAAGGAGAAAACAAGAAAAGTTCGTGCATTAGCAAGTTATAAATGGTTTCCTCTTAGAAGGGGCTACAATAAATATTTATTCCTAGGTACGAGTGTGAGAGGCGACTCATGCTCAAAAACAAAAGCATTCTGAAGGCAGAACATCATTTATTATGTTCTAAAGCATATGAACTCCCCAAAGCCACAACAGGAATTTCAGTGTTTTTTTCCTTATATTCAGCTTCTGAGTTCCATTTATATTTCCATTGACTCTTATCCTCTCACATTGACTGCTGTGAAAACTCTGTCTTGGTGACTTTTGGGCAACTACAGAGGCAGTTATACGTCCCCAAATCCATCTCTTCCTCGAGGTGAACCAGCCCAGCTCCCTCAGCCTCTCTAAGGGCAGGCATCTACTTCCTGATAAACTTAGGAGCTCTTTGTTAAATTCATTACAGATTATGCATGCCTTTCTCCTACAGGGTGACCCAAAACTGGATGCGGGTGTCTAGATTTGGTCTTCCAAGAGCTGGAGACAGGGGATAATCACTCCTAAGGACCTGCTGACCATGCTCCTGTATGACAGACCTGGCTGATCTAGGCCTTCTTACCAGCCAGTGCATGTTGCTGATCCACACCTAGCTTGCTACCTATCAGGGCCTTCTTAGCCAGGTGGGCTCTAGTCTGTGCACATTTAGCACAGAGGCTCTTCATTCCTAGGATCAGGACTTGGCACTGTCCTGGTTAAATTCCTGAGGGTGCTCCAGTCCTTCAACCTGCCTAAGTCCTCTGGCAACCCTGCTCTGCTAGTGTCCCTTAAGTCCCACTTTGGTGCCATCTGCAAACAACAATTAGATGCTACTCAGCCCCGTGAACTTGATTATAATCTAGATGTTTTTTCTGTAAAATATTAAAAGCACCATGAAATTAGTAGTGATTGCAAGGTCATGAAATCTTTGTTAAAAACGGAACAGTGTGGAAAATAAGAAAAGTTTTGTAATATGTGACCATAGCTAAATATCAGCATTTCTTTTCCATCACAGTTCAGCTAAAAACTTCATTGTTCTGCACCTGTCTTCTACCAAAAAGACGCAGTAAACGACAAAAGATACCTCCTAAATAACAACTAACTGTGGCATAGATTGGCCTGACTTTCTCACACAAGCGAACTGCTAATTTACCTGAATACTTTAAGGACAGAAGGAACAGCATTGCTTAATATTATACTAGTATTCAGTCTTCAAGATATATTCTCAGGATGCAAATCCAGGAGGAGAATTAAGAAGCCCTCTAACAATGTTTCAAAGCTGCAACTAAGCTGAATTTTTCAATTAAATGATTGGAGAAGAGATGACTGTGAGGGTAATATAACATCCCAACAGGGAATGAAAGAGGTTATTCAGCTTGTCCATGTTGATCCATTCTTAGTACTCCACATCCCTGTGGAAGGTATCTTATTTTTCTCATATGACCCCTGTGTTTTTGCCTGAGCAACTATGTCTGACAGCCTGTTTCACACATTTATCATTTTAAGCGTGAAAAATGTAGTCCTGACACCTATCTTGAATATGATTATTTTTCTTTAATCTTTACTGTATTTCCTTGCTTTTCTTTTTCTTTTTTACTTCTTTTGGAAATAGTAAACCACATTTTATCAAAGTTATTTCATATCCTTTTCATTAAAACTTTTATTAGCTATTCTGTTTTCAATCTAATACACAGATTCTAACTTTAGGTTGTCCTTTTTTTCCTGCATTTAACCATCAGGTTTATATATTTGATATTATATCACCTCAGTCCTTAATGAGTTTCCTTCAACATAATTAATAAGTCTAAATCTTCTAATTTCTAAAATCATTATTTCATATAAGAAAACCACTGAGATACTGATGCAAATTTCACAGCTAAGATGAACTTCAGAACTTCATGAATTTTAGTTATGATAATTTAGTTTAGTTCTGCCCCCAAATATGTGGAAATGCAAAGAGCCCTTTTTCTCATTTATACGCCTGCATAATTTAAATGCATTTAATGCATATAACAATGTTTATGAAAAACAAACCCTGATTGAATAGCTCTGTTTCTTTTTGGCTTTGAATCTGTAGCTGTTGTCCTAATACACCTCCCTTTTCCAGGACAAGTTTCAAATCTATGTTCCCCAGTCTTCTAAAAATCTCTGTCCTGAGTGGCCACTGGAACTGTCTACCTATTTTAGTTTAGTTTCTTTAGGCATGTGTATGCCTTTTCAAACAACTAATCAGCATGTAAATTTACTGTAGACCAGGAAGCATTGTAAATTTTTCCTTCATTATAGCAAAGAGAAAACAAAAAGACAACAAAGTTCCTCTGAGACCTTTTTTCCTACCATACTGCTTTCAAGATGGTGTCCTACATACAAGAATGAGAGGAAAAAACATAGTTTAACTTCCGGTAAAATGTATGTTTGGATTTTCTACAGTCAGATAACAGCTATTCCAAGACATCTGAATGTATGTGCTGTTGATCATCACCTACTAGAACTATGTTTCCTAATATTCATAAAATAGTATCACTCATGTTTTAATTTTTTATCTTTCTGCTGCATATAGTGTAATATATGTTGTGATGTCATAGAATCATAGGTTTGGGTTGGAAGAAACCTCAACATCATCAAGCTCCAAACCTCACCAGCATGAGAAGGGACACCGTCCACTAGACCAGAGATGGAGAATCCAGTTTCTCTAGGCAACCTGATCAGTGCGTCACCACCCCAAGTAAAGAATATCTACATAATATCTAATCTAAAACCTCATCTCTTTTAGTTGAAAGCCATTATATCTTGTCTTGCCACTAGAGAGAAACTTTTTACAAGGACGTGTAGTTTTCCAATATCCGTTTAGGTACTAGAAGACTGCAAAGAGATCTCCTGGAGCCTTCTCTTTTCCAGGCTGAACAACTGCAGCTCTCTCAGCCTGTTGTCATAGAAGTGCTCCAGCCCTCTGATCATCACATTACTCCTCTCTGGACTTTCTTTAACAGGTCTATGTCCTTCTTATGCTGAGGGCCTCAAAACTGAACACTCTACCCAAAGCATGGTCTCACAAGAGCAACTGCCACAACTTCTCGAGAACTATAGATAATAGCTTATCAACTTCATCTATCAGTTCCCTCAGAACCCACAGATACAGCTCATCAGACCCCATGTTTACCTTCAGTGTTCTTCAGGTGGTCTCAAACATGATCTTCTCCTACGGTGGTTGGCTCTTCATTCTTGCAGTCCCTGCCTTTCCCTTCTGTGACTTGGGTGATTTGGCTAGAGAACTTGACAGTGAAGACTGAGGCAAAGAAGTCACTGAGTACTTTTCTCCATATCCTTGGTAACAAGATCTCCTATTTCCTACCAGCAAGGGCTCACATTTTGACGATAAAAGCATGACTAGTTAATGTACTTGTAGAAGTCTTGTTGGCCTTAACGTCCCTGGTCAGATTTACTTCTGTCAGGGGATTAGCTTTCCAAACCTGATCCTTGGCTTCTCGGACAACACCTCTATTCTCAACAGGTTACCTGTCCTTGCTTTCACCCACTGAAGGCCTCCTTTTTGTATTTGAGTTTGTCCAGGAGCTTTTTGATCATCCATGCAGTCTTCCTGTCACCTCTGTCTCACTTCCCCTTTGCTGGACTGCATGTAGCAAGTCACCAACATAAGGGGTTACACCCACTCCATGTCTTCCCTGTCCATCTCTTTCCATTCTATCACTCCCATCATGGCAATCTCCATGATGTCAATAAGATCCCATTTGTCTGCTTGCTTGATAAATTTTCTGAGTTGACACTTGACAAATTTGCTTTATCTTAATAGTTGAACTTCTAATTCCTTTGTGTTGTATCACATATACAAGATCACTCAAAGACAATCGAGTAACTTTAAAGTGCAACCATAGCACTTACTGCTTTCATAGCTTCTCTGACTAACAGCAAGTGGAACTTCTGGAGTTACTGGACTAATTAAGAAGTTCGACCTCTTGAGTTGTTAGTACACTCTTCTGTTAGTGAAGTGAGTTACACTGTCCTTAGCCTATCAGGTTAAATTTCAAGTTCTGGAACAAGGGATAGATATTCAGTTTTTCCAATTTTAAAATTCTCCTCAAGCCTCAGAAGAAGCACTTTTAAGTGTTAACTTGGGAAAACATTAGAAAACCTTTTGAAGCAGAGAAAATCCTCTTCCTTCTATTTTTCCAAGGACTGACTCATGTTGAAAAAAACTTCAAAATTTACCCCCATGGACTTACAGAGAAAAGAATAAAACTTTTTTTTAAACCTTCCACTGCTTACTGTTTTTTATCCTCTGCTTCAGTAATTCCCATGGATGGTTACAATACATTCTTTAATATTTTAGAAACACTTTCAAGGGCAACTATCCAGCACTAAGAGATTCTGCACCACAGCCACTTTTCTGACAGATTGGCTAGTTAGGTTAAGGGTCTTCTTATTTACATTTGCTCTTGAGCTTTAGTACCTCAGACATTCTGCTTCCGCAGCTAGCGTCACTAAATCTAATGCACAGGACATTCCAGAAGTTTTTTCACTTAAATTGTCACTTATCTCACGAAAATTCCATTTGAAAATTATCTTTTTGAAAATATGTACTCAACAATAAAAACAAGATTTGAATAATACTTTGTGGTTAACAAAGTCACAACAAAGTCACAACAGACTTCAATCTAATTAAACTAACTGCACTACATCTAACTTTTTCATGTTTTCCTTATTCACTTATTTTTTCATTCATTAAAGTAGCTGTAATACACTTTTTAAGAAAAAAATATTAAATTTGAATGTGAATAAACTTTTAAGTGTAGGTAATTTTAGTACAGTGTCACCAGCTGAAATCAATCCTCAAAGATCAGACATTTTAAATATTAATGTCATGTAACAATCAACTCCTAGTTAGCTAAGAAAGGTTGAATCTGCCACAAAATAGAGAATTACATAATCTGCTGGTAAAAAAACAGGGTGACCCATTAAAAACTGGGCCTTGAATTCAAGATGCCTTGAATTCAAGATGCCTCAAGATGCCGAAGGCTTGCTTTACATACTGTGGAGGAATTTTAAGAAGAAAATATAGCTGATCACTTCCAGAAGTTGCAGTAAGACAAAATTAATCTGGCTCATTCACTGCAGGGAAAGGTAATACACATGTGTAATAAGCAAAAGAGACTTTCTAGAGGTCTAAAATCTCCCTACACTCTCTCCAAATGCCTCCATTTAGGAATATGCTCATCATCATATAAAATAAAGCGAATAAGGTCTACAGTACAACAGTATGACCCTGCCTCTAATCTTCTAAAAGATATTTCCTTAGAGAATGATTTGAAAATATTTATCAGTAATTCATCCATGTCATCAATAGTATTCTAAAATTGGCTCTTGTCCTTTCAAATCAGCTTTTTTTCTTATGAGATTCACAGGAAAAAAATGCTTCACAACCACCAATGCAAATTAATATCAGACAAATCTCCAGATGTATTACTAGAAAAGGAGGTTCCAGACAACATAACATTAACATGAGTAATCACCTAGTCAAAGTCACTGTGAAGCTGACCTGACATATGCAAATATCATACAGAAGCTTTTGATACAAAAGGTGCTATTTTTCTAATCTTTACAGTCTCTCAAAGGATTACACGGATATTTTCAGACAAAAATCAGGATTCATCATTGTACCAGATATGCTGGTAGGACACAGTATTTCAGTCAGTCCTGATTGCCTGCAAAGATCAACCTTACAATTTTCTAGACTGGTAGAACTCTACTCTGATTTAGCAGACTCTCATTTTTCTGCGAACCCTTTTTTCGTTATTTTTTTTAGCATCCCTTTCCTAGATTCTCTTTACCACTATGATTGCAGGATGACTGGCATGCAATAGCTTTCTCTGAAATTTAGCATTCAAGGTTTCACAGTTTCTTGGGTGTGAACAATGGCCTTTTGCTGACTTTCATCAGTTTACACACACCAGTAAGTGATACAATCTAATATGAATCACTAAACAGAACTGAGAGTAATAGCAGATACCGTTGTCCTCTAAGTTCAAAAGTCTTACAAAATGTGGAAGCTAAAATCATAGACTGAGACAATACGAATTTCTGGATCTCTCTAATTTAACTCATCTCAGCAAGACTTGTTTCTTGTCTCAATATCATCTTTGATTTCTTGTTTCCTGATACCTAGAACTATACCACAGAACAAAAATTAGCTTTTTCCCATACTCAGTTATCATATTTTTTATTTCTATAAAGTAGTATAGATATTTATATATACAAATAAATAAGTTTGGGCCATAGGTGGCAGCTTTCTAGGTAATAAAAAGAAGACTTATAAGAGCAACTTCCCTTGACCCACTGGCATGCTCTTTTTAATGCACCCCAGGAAACCATTGTCCTTCCTGGCCACAAGGACACACTGCCAGCTCATGGTCAGTCTGTCACCTACCAGGACAGGACAGACCCTTCTCTGCAGAGCTCCTTTCCAACAGGTCAGCCCCTAATCTGTGCTGATGTGTGCTGTTATTCTTCCCCACGTTTAGGACTCTACACTTGCCCTTGTCAAACATCAGGTTCCTCTCTACCCAGCTCACTAGCCTGTCCAGACCTTGTTGAATGATAGCACAACCTTCTGGTGTGTCAGCCACTTCTCCCAGCTTTGTATAAGCAGACTTGCTGAGGGTGCGCTCCATCCCTTCATCCAGACAGTTGATGAAGATGTTAAACAAGACTGGACACAGCATGAATCCCTGGGAAACACTGCCAGCTACAGGCTTCCACAGTCTTCTGAGGATTGTAAACAGGATGCAAAGCAGTGGGCACAAACTGAAGCACAGGAAGTTTCATTTGAACATGAGGGAAAACCTCTTTACTGTGAGGTTGACTGAGCATTGGACCAGGTTGTCCAGAGAGGTTGTGGAAACTCCTTCCCTTGAGATATTTAAAAGCCTCCTGGCCAGTCTTAGGTAATCTGCTCTAGGGGACCCCGCTTCAGGAGGGAGGTTGGAACAGATGATCTCTAGAGGTCCTTTCCAACCTCAACCATTCTGCAACCTTGTGATTTTGTGAAAATACACTTGCAAGAAAAACATGCAATTCTTCCAGTTATGCTGATGAAATATGTAGCTACAGATTCAAAAAAAAAAGATCAGAAGAACCACTGATCCTCTGATTTTGTATGTGTATAGCAAAGGACTGTCAAATGATTTCCTGACTTCCAACAGGTGTGGAATAGATTATATCTACATCACTAATATGATGTCATTCACTGTTTAGAATTGTAGGATTCTTGAAGTCAGTGGAAGTGCAACAAGTTGAGAATCTCTCATAGAAAATGTATTTTTAAGATACAAAGTTTAGTACATAAGTTTGTATGCAAGAAATTAATTTGAAATATTTTTCTAACATGACAGAATGAAACATTTTGGATTTTATGTAATTGTAAACACTTAATTAAAATTTGTACTTGTTTTAAAAATGAAAAAATCCATTGATAGTAATGACCTTCTGTGCAAATTGTCTATTCTTTCTACTTTATCAAACCACCAATTGTAATATGAAGTGTACTAATCATGTGATGCATAAGCATGCATATGCAAATGCAGTGCTTTCTGTTAGGAAGCACCAAAGTGTTGAAAAAGGCTACTCAGTTTAACAGTGTAGTTTTTGTTATGAGACCTTTTTCCAATACACACTTGTCTTCTACTCATAACATTATACTGTGAATTTGGAAAAAAGAAATTCCAAATCTATCACCTAAACATGCTTATATATCAGATTCACTGATATATAATCTACTATCTACTAATAATCAGTAGAGATTATCCAATAATGGATGTCTTCTGTTGACTAAAACTTTTAGATATAATTGTGACAGTTCAAGGTACAGATACATCAGGTAAGATATGCTTTCATCACAGTACTCAGGATTTATTATTACTCTCCTTTACTAACCTTTACTAGTTTGTACTCTAAATATGTTTTGGAAAGTTTGATTTTGCTTCCATTCAAAAGCAAAAAAAATTTGAAAACACTAAAGTTAATATAGCACAAGAAAATACTTCTCAGGTCTCTTCTGGAGCCTGCCACTCAACAGTGACATGAACTGCTGATGTTCTTGTCAGCAGAAAGATAACTTAGCAGCCGTAGCAGCTGCCTCTTTCTTAATCTGGCCCACTCTCCAACTTATGTAATAGCAACTCTGTCAGCTCACAAGTAGAACACTGCAAAGTTTCTGGAATAGTACACTAATTTGTCACTTGTAATTGTAGCAATAATTTACAGAAGTATGTGATTAAAATATTTTCCTTTATAATGAAATGTTCTTAATTTAAAAAACATTAGACAAATTGCCTAATTGAAATGACTATTGTAACTCTCCTTAAGCAGTACATGTTGGATCAAGACTGTAACTGTCATCCTCACATCTCATATACATCATGTACTTGTAAAAATTAACCCCCCTTTTAAGATGTTATTTGAGTGCATTAATATTTATTATATTTTATGTTAACATGTCAACACAAATAACAGGTTTTGGCAAGTATTGATGAATATAATGGATATTCTCCCTAAATTCCCAGTTTCCAGCATCTCAGAAAGGCAAAGTCTTTATTTTCACCGACAAGAATACATTTTTTTCCACTTTCAGGTTCTGAAATTTTCTTGAAATTCCACTTACCGTACAAGAACGTAAACTATAATAGGGCTCATTAGAATGACACACTCTTCTCTCACAGTGGTTGTTCTCTACATGAATTTAATTGGCTGAATGACAGAAGCAACAAATACTAGAATTATAAGATACGTGAAAAGTGAAGACAAAATTTCAACATATATGACAAACAATAGAGCTAAAATTTGTTTTAATACTCCTGTTGTAAAAATAGGCATCTTTGTCACTCATAGCATGCTTGTCAAGGCTTCTAATGAAATACTCTGGTACTTGATCAGAGGTAAATACACATGCGGGGGGAAAAAGTGTAAGATATGTACAAACACATTAATTCCTGTGTAAATCAAAAAATCTTGGATTTCAAGAAAAGATGTAATGTATCCTCTAAAAGAGATTTTTCTTCTTGATTCCATGTAAAGTGCAATATGAATGCATATGTCTGTGAGGAAAGATGGGATCTACAGAAGAGTCTGACGAATAGAATTGTAGTGCAACCTATGGAGGACATAAGTGTTGTGCTAACCTCCAATGTGTATTCTTTTCTTTGCCCTTAGACAATAAGACTCAGCATTTACCTCACAGACTTGAAATACTAGACAGAATCTCAAAACCAAGCAGACTGCTTCCACTTACATCACTGACCCTCCAGTCCACAGATGGTGTTCCCACAGCTGCTGCCATACATGCATGAGCTAGAAAGATTGTTTAACAATGCAATCAGGAGAGCCCTTTTGTTTTTAATTATTTGTCAGTACTACCAGGTAGTGAAGATGCATAATATTATAAAGTCTCAGATATGTGAGACCTTGACAACTGTCCAGCTGACTGAACTAGTCCAGTTCAAACTTGAAAACTAACTTGGTATCTCTTCTCTTCAATGAGGCATTTGCACTGGGAGACCAGAAAGTGTTAGAAACCCAAATTAAAAAAATTAATTGACCTTAGATAGAGAGTATGCCAGAGATTGGTCTGGCAGTACATGACTAGCCAAGCTGTTGCCTATTTATGCCAAAAGTCTAAATTAGAAAGCAACAAATATCTAAAAATCCCAGCCTTCCCACTGTATCCAAGGCTCTGCAGAAAGCTCTGCCAGAGGTGCACAAGTGCTACGTGTAGAATCTAGCCCCCAGCCAGGACACCAGCACAGTGAGCAGCCAGAGCACATTTCCTGCTCCCTGGTGTATGGTGTTGGATGGAACAGGACAAGCGCTGAGGTTTTGGCTTGAATGAGACTGCTGTGTGTCTGCCACTGAATTTCTGTCTTGGAGAAATCACAATACACCCACTACTCTCATTATTCCTACTAATTAAATTACTAATTATATACCATTGAGAAGCATGGCTCCATCACTGCCTATGCCCTACCTAGTTTTCCTGTGACAGGTAAATTTTCATATTTTCTTTAAGCTTTTACAATTTCAGATCTGTGAAATAATAAGCCAGTAAGAGTTGGAGGAAACAATCAGAGTGAGAGACTGGAAGTAGCTGAGTTTTTCTCTAATGAGACAGAAGGTACGAACAGCAAAGAAGATGTAAAGCTCGTAAGCCAAGAAGTTTGCTTCAGGAATTGTCATTCAGCCAAGCACAGAAGGAACTTCTATGTTCACCTCAGATGCTTATTATTTCACTGTCACTAATTCACAGCTCATTATTGTCAGAATTTACAGTGAGCTTATTTTATCAACTTAGCAAATCTCTTTTTAACAAGTTTCTGCAACTACATTTTCATGTATGAGCTACATATTTGAACAATTTCATAAAAATCAATATAAATAACTAATCCAATTGCTATATTCAGATAAGAAGTAGCCAACCACTGAAAAAAAAAATCAAAGATATCCTTGGGCTGAGCTTAGCAAGATGATCTTCTCTAATTGCACTTAAATATTAAGATCTGCTCTTTAGGAAATTATAGCAAACTGAATATGGCCACATGTGATTAAAGAACATGCAGAGAAGATACCATAAGAAAGCTGATCATTTAATTATTCCAGTCCATTAATTGGTAAAAATCAAATGCTTGAATTATCTATTTACACTTCCTTTATTCTATTCTACCTGTGATTAGATACTTTTAATCAGAATATGGTTAGCTAAATGCAGCATTGCGTGTCTCCCTTTTCATGGAAGTCAAGCACATCATGATTCTAAGGTCACAAAGCCAATTTTCCATTGAGTACTTAAAGCAGGTTACTCTGGTTTACAACTTGTCCACCATAATAGCATGAAGTTCTTTGGTCAAGGTTATAGGATAAAAGCATGTCTTAATATGAAGAAAATACTACTGCTCCTTCTGCTTCACACTACTGCTGATTTAGTTCTATGACTCTGCTTTACAACCACAAAAACACTCAGTTATTGAAGATGTTTATATTAACTGTTTCTGAGGTATTCTATTTCTCATGTATTATGCACTGCCTCTCATCTCCCCATCCCAGTAATTCTAACCATTATAAGAAAGGCCATGTAAAATAATGTAGATTTTAATAATTGTTTGTTTAGAGAAATTAATCCAACATCTGTATCACTTATTTTTAATAGCCATAGTGCTTAAGGATCAGCCAAAAACTACATTCCAGTTTTAAGCACTATAAAAAACTCATAATTCTTAAAGAGCTTATACTGCTCTTGTATATTTTACATGGTCTTACACCACACTCTGGTCTTCCAAACTCTATCATAGTTTTACAAAGGCCTTAACAGCATTTCAATTTTACTTCTTTTTTCCCCAGTTATATACCCACATTTAATAGTATTTTTCACTATTTTGTTTAATGCTAACACTTGTTCACTTTCCTCAGTTTTGCTTTTATTATACATACTTATTTAGACAATATGTGTAATGTCTATGCAATTAAGTATTTACTATAGCAAATTATGTTTATAATAAAATGATTTTTGTATGCATATTATATAAATAAATATTTTTACATTACAGTTACTGTTTGTAATTACAGTTTGCAATTACTGTTTGTAATTACATCTCTATAATTTATTTCAAATCATTTCATATCTGTAAACAGTTACTGTGGCACTTACGAGTATTTTATCCTTGTTCCTTAATTGTCCTTGCTCCCTAATCTAATCCTAACAAGATTCTTATCTTCATCTGTAGGTAGTTCGATTTTATAAGTTCAGCTATTTTTAACTCTTAAAAGAAAAGGTTTTTTTTTTTTTCAAACATACTCTCATCACTAAAACAGTACTCCACATAGCTACATTTTTAAGTTACTCCCGGTACATTAATGAAAGCTCCTTTTTTTTAATTAATAAGGATTAACCTATTTCACTGATCATGATAGCCATTATGTTTTGTACCAGATCTTAGTCTTTTTGTTTCATGACTTTCTCATATTCTTCAACACTTCATCCTTTCAAGCACGTTACTAGCAATTGTCAGCAGATGACATTCCAATAGAGTTTGACATTGTGCATTTGACATACCATATCAAAAATAGTTTTTATTCTGACTATGAAGAGAGAATTAAATGTGCATAAACTATTAAACTGTTTACAGGAATAAAACTGTTGAAGTCTGGCAAATTCTAGTTGTTATGGTTACTAGATCTGCCTTTGAAGTGTTTTAATATTAAAGCTAGAACAAAAGGTGTAAATATAGATTAATGTGGAATAAGGCCCCCATTCTTTAAATTGCCAGTGAATGACCACGGTATGTATTAACTTCAAAGTACAATAAATGTATATGACACTAATACAAAAAAGGGCCCTGAGTTATTTATATGGTAGCAATGCTTCATTTCTCACCATCCTTCATTTACTAATATAAAGGCAGACTTAATTATTTAAAATAGAAGCATCAGTTAAAACTGACCCTGTATGGCAGCTAGTTTCCATAATTACTGCTGTTGCTTCTTAAAAGAAGTTATCGTTTTATGATCTTTGCTTCTCTGGTCTGGTAGTTTGAGTTTCCTATATGCCAAATCATATTTAATTGTATTTTCCTTCCTGTTATTACATTCTCATCAAATAAGAATTTATTTGATAGGCTAGCAATTTAAGGACTTTTGGTATTTTGATTTTAGCATATTTCCTGCATTTATAATTACTAGAAATTCAGTATTATTGATTTGGGCCTTGCTATTATGGGAAGCATTCCACACATTATCTTACCACTAAGAACAAGATGTCAAAAGGAATTGTTATAGGAATCATATCTCCAGAATAAGCAAGGCATGGATATACTCAAATTCATTGAAAAGCCATTAAGAAGAATAGAGTTTAGAATATTGACATAAGAGAGAGAGGTAGAGAGAGCTAGGGCTGTTTAGCCTTGAGAAGAGAAGGCTCAGCAGGGATATTATCAGTGTGCATAAATAACCGAAGTAGGGGCATAAGGTAAACATAGCCAGGCTCAGTAGCATCAAGTAAAAAGAGACAGAGAACAAACTGAAATACAAGAAATTCTGTGTTAATATAAGAAAAAAACAACTCCTCTACACTATAAAGCATTGAAAGGCTTCCCAGAGAGGTTGTCTCTGTCATTGGAGACACTCAAAACCTGAGTGGAAATTGCCCTGGGCAACCTGCTCAGGTGGCTGCGCCTGAATAAGGGATCGGACCAGGTGACATCCAGAGGTACCTTCCAACCTCTGCTATTCTGTGATTCACTTACTTAAGGCTCAGATAAATTGTGATATCCACAGAAAATGACTGACTACAGAACCACAAATGGCAATAAGAGCAATGAATAAATGTGATTCCGTAACATAAAAGCAAAGCTAAACCTCCCCAACAGTTGTGAAAACTAAAGTACAGTATGTCAAGGATGAATCCTAGTGCAAACAAATAATACCAATTACTATAACATGCACTACCTAATGTTTTTCATAGTATCTACCTAGAATCATCTGTTACCTGATATAACATGAATTTGCTTTTTGTACAAAGAATGTTTTTTATCCACATAATGAATTAGTGCATACACATATATACATAGCATTGTATGTATGCAAACACACTCTGAATACCAAAATAAGCACTAAAGTTCTTTAAACTAAGGAGCATAAGAATGCTTGAAAATTGTCACTACTTATTTCTTAAGGTAGGTTCCCATGCTATAATCCTCCTGTTCAGTAAAACAAAACAAGAAAAAAAACAAGCAACAAAAAATGCAAAAATCTTCATGTCAACTAAGCCAGGCGTGAAAGAAAATACATTCATTCCTACCAGCAGCAGACACATGGCTGTGGCTGCACCAGGCCCCATCACAGAGCCCCTCACTTTTCTCTCACAACAGTCCACCACAGCCTCTCAGGCAGAGGCTCTTCAGAATATACTGTTCCTGCCCTTTGGTCCTCAGAAACAGTAAAATTCGTTCTGCTAAGTTCATTGTGATACCTAGCAAAGTATCATTAGGAACATCAATAATCACATACAGTATAAAGTTGACTCACCCAGCTAGCAAAAGGATTTCTAGCTACACAAAACTCCATCTCTTGAACGAAGGCTACTCAGAAGCTCTCCCTCTGGAGGCTAGCCCTTAAATGAGTTCAGGGAGGGGCAGGTCACGTGGGAAGCACAAGTGGATTGCTTGCACCTGTGCTTACTGGGCCAGTCACCCCACCCTCCCTCCCTTCACCAGGTGCTCAAATCCATCAGTTCAGGCCATGATATAACAGCTTCCCAACACAGCTCTTGTAGCTGGTGGTCAGGATCCCACTGGGGTAGTCCATACTGCAGTGGCTGCTACTTAGGCCCCCCCTGGCTTACACCACAGGTACAGACATCCCTGGTCAGACTTCAGAGCCTAGCCCCAAATCTACTTGCAATGGGCTCCTAGGAGCTTGCATTTAGTTCTTACAGTACTTGCATGCATATGAAAGACAGCAAGATCACATAGACTGTTAAAGATACAAAGATAAGGTAGGCAGCAGTGATCAGGTAGACAGCTGTAGGACTGGTCCTGTTCTTGTCTGCCTGTTATCTTATTTGTTCCTCTCCAATCTCCCTTCCCTAAAGGTTTTACATTGTTCCACAGGTCTCCTTAAAATATGCACATTTTTGTGTTCCTTGTGTTTCCCCTTTCTTAACAGTTACATAATCGAGGAAATCCTCCTTACTTGATGCTGTACCTGTAGGTTAATGGTCAATCAATTTGTCCCTGGAGACTTTGGCTATTTACCATACTTTTTACCCCTTGCCTATCAAGTTCCTGTCTGACTGCCTTCTCCCTCTCCTTGTTAGTGCTTTTTGAAATTAAATCTGGTTCTTTACCAGACTGCTGTAAGGAAGCAACTGCTTTCACCTTCTACATATCTTTACACATTTAAATGCACATCATTTCTGAAAAACAAAGTCAGGTAAAACCCTGTAAGCAACAAAGAATAATTTAAAAAGTTAATCTTCTTGCTGCATTGTATTTCCAATGTATATCAGGGAAGTTGAAGTCCCCAATGAGAACAAGGGCTGGTGACCATGCAACTTCTGCCAGCTGTTTGCAGAATGCAAACAGCTCTCTTCCTCCTGGTTAAGCAGTCTATAATAGACCCCCACCCAGGATGCCCTCCTTGTTGCCCACCCCCCCAATCCTTACCCATAGAGACTCAACCTTATTCCCAGCCCCAAGCTCAACAACATCAGAGCACTCTCTAACACAGATAACCATGCCACCACCCCTCCTTCCTTGCTTGTCCCTTCTGAAGAGTTTATAGCCATCCATTGCACCACTCTAGTTGTGGATGCAATCCCACCATGTTTCCATAATGGCAACTAAGTCTTTTTTTGCCTGCTGCACAATGGTTTCCAGCTCCTCCTGTTTGTTGCCCATGCTGCATGCATTGGTGTAGATGCACTACAGCTGAGACTCTTGCCTTACCTCCAGTCCCATGATCATTCCCGTAGGCTCAGCTCTAGCGGGCCTGGTTTTATCTTCTTCCTCATTCGTATCTAGTTTAAAGCCCTGAGAAAGAGCCCTACCAGCTCCTGGACTAGCATTTGTTTCCTTCTTTGAGATAGGCAAGACCTGTCTACAGCTATCAGGACAGGTGCCGAGTAAACTGCCCCATGGTCAGAAAAAACAAAATTCTCACATTTGCATCAGCCTCTCAGTCATGTATTTATGAGAATGGTTTTTCCAGTCCCTTCAGTATCTTTCCCTATCACTGAATGAATGGAGGAAAATACAACCTGTACTTCTGCTCCATCCACTAACCACCCCAGTCCCCTGAAGTCCTTTTTGATAATCCTCAGGCTTTTCTCAGTGACTTCATCACTGCCAGGCTGAACTATCAATAAAGGATAATAGTCAGAGGGGTGAATCAGTCTAGGAAGTTTCCTAGAAATATTCCTTACCCGGGCCCCAGGGAGGTAGCACACTTCCCTGTGTGTAGGGTCAGGCCCTCCATTCCTCTCAGCCGGGAATCGCCTACAACAATCACCCTTCTGTCCTTGGAAGAGGCAGAACTGACATGTGGAGTTGACCACCTCACCCCTAGACAACCTCAAGGGTGTACTTCCCACCACGTCCTCACTGATCTCTTCCTCGGGTTCCAGAGCCTCAAATCTATTACCTGAGGAACTGGGGTAGGTCAGGACAGGGACTGCCAGGGATGCCACGCTGGGACCTGTTTCCACTCCTCCTCTTCCCTTAAATTGCCTCCCTCAGCTTGACGATGGCACTGGAAGGGGGTCTATCACAGTTCAGGGGGTATCACCCCAATGTCTTTCTTGCAAGTTCAACAGAGAGTTACTCCACCAATCTATCTCCTGCTTGCTCTCTCTGATACTCAATCTCTCCACCTTCTCCTTGAGCTTCACCACCATACTAAGCAGCTCATCCACCTGCTCACACCTCACGCAGGTGGAATTCCTGCTGTCCTTCACCAGCAGCAATAGGCTCAGGCACATTTTTAGGCAGGCACTCCGTCTGAGTCACCACACTCTTTCTTACCAGAGCTTCATGCCTAGTAGTGACCATGGCTAGATTTGTTGTCTGGGAGGAAGCTGATAGGCAAGCTGGTCTCCCAAGAGGAGACAGATACTCTGCCCTCCTTACCCTCCCTGCTCACCTGTCCTGCGTGAACCGCGCCCTGTTTGCCCATCCTGTTCATGCTGCTCCTGGGTCACTCTGCTCCTTAGGGACTGATTTTTTTTCAGGGGGGTGGAGGGGTGATCCCACCGCTGCTTCTGGCTCTGCCCCGTGACATCAGAATGCCGCTGCTATGCGGAGAACAATGGCGCCCGGCAGCTGCTCTTTGACGGGGTTACTCCTCAACCAGCCAAGGCAATTCTCTGCTTCAGTGTGGAATGCGTCCGCTCCAGAGCCGAATACCTCACCAAAAAAAATGAAGCATTACTGACAAATTTTGTCACTTAACAAGGAAATAAATAATAATAATAAAAAAAAGTGAAGTAAAATACTTTTTAAATATTTCCACATAATCTATTTACCTAGCTCAATACTAGAGTGGAGGAAAGGTTACTCAACTAAGAGTGGGGTGAGAGAGCAAAATATACTATAAAACATATTTTTATAATCCCTAAGACACTATTTTAACTAGGCAGCTGTTTCTAGGATGGTACACTGTATTATGTCAGGTTATGTAATGGATCTGAATATCTCAGAAAAGTACTGATGATATGTCAATGACTGATAGCTCTTTAGCAATAATACCTACATTTCACTTGTGTCTAAATTTTGCTAGATCAATAGTAGTAACTTCACAATTTATTAAGATCTATCCCTGAACTGAAAGAATGGGGTTAGAGGCTCTTTAGCAAAACAGAAAAGAAACAAATGTAAAGCAGCGGTAGTTTCATTATTTACAACCTCTGTATATAAAGAAAGGTAATAAAGTTGATGAGTGATTCTAGCCTGACATATTTTTTTCTAGACATATGTGACAAATGTTTACATTTCTGTTTTGTTCTTTGTATTTTCAAGGTGTTATACAAAAATTGCCCATTTAATCCTCATAAGACAAACATTAAAGTTGCAGAAAGTAAAGCTGAGTGTAGAACAACTTCCTGACTAGCGAATTAAAGATTTAATCATAATTAAAAAAAAAAAAAATGTTATTTATTCCTAGCTTCTAATTAAAATCCCTTGAGTCCTGTGCCAATCAACATGATGTGTTATGGCAATTTTGTTTTGCTCAGTCTTTACATCCTACAGTCTCTGGAATGAACACTGTAGATCTAAGCATTTCATTTGTATACTATAGAATTCTCTTATGAGGAATTTGTCATATGTGAATCCTTTTACAAGCTGACATGTATTTTGCTCACAGACGTTCTAATACGAAGTCAAACATTAGACTCGTACTCTATTAATTTACTACAGAAAGCAAGTATCTACTCTGTGACGTTGAGGCCTCACATGGAATACTGCGTCCACATGTGGAGTCCCCAGTACAGGAGAGACATGGACTTGTTGGAGCACATCCAGAGAAGGGCCACCAAAGTGGTCCAAGGGACTTCCCCTATAAGGACAGGATGAAAGCGTTGGAGATGTTCAACCTAGAGAAGAGAAGGTGTGGAACTTCCCGTGGATTCCCATGCACCTGCAGTTTGCGGCCCGGACCACGCAAGCATGCACCAATATGGTGTAAGAAAGTGGTCCGTTTATTCACGTGGTGCAACACCTTATATACTAA